>JAUTBT010003030.1:0-27933 GCA_032361225.1 Lepetodrilus schrolli | reverse complement strand
GTTGCGGGTTTCCTCCTGCCCTAAACTGACAAGTCGTGATATAAGTGAAAGAATCTTGAAAGCGACTTAAAACCCAATAAAAAAATTTTTTTAAAAAAGAATACATGTCATGTACTCTTCAGAATGAGGTATTGCTCAGGCTATGAGGACTTGTGTATGAAATCAGTCACTGAGTGTGTGTCTAGAGAATGCATTGTGAACAGTGCTCAGGTGTTGATCTTACTTCATTACTGGAGTTACATACCGTGACCTGGGGTGCGCTCAATGGAGAATACATATGCACGTAGAATACGCGAGCTGTTCAGTGAGCAATATGTATGCATATGTATGCATTTTGTATGAAAACCCAAAGCATGAAGTGAATGGACTGGACGCATGCGCAAACCGATTTCCTCCTATTTTCCTACTATCCCGTTCAGTGAACTACTAGATGTAGAGAAAAGTATTGTATTGTAGTATATTGTATGTATTCTCCATTGGACGCACCCCTGGATCTGTGTTGGGGTGAATGTCACTGTCAAGAGGTGAAGGTCTTTGTCAAGAGGTGATACCACTTCAATGCAAGATTACTTGAAGCGATATCATTATGGTCAATATTGACTTGTGTATGTAAATAGATATCTAAATAAAACACTTGTTGCCATTGTTGTATGCAATTTTTCAGTTTTAATTTTGGTAGTTGTTGAAGAAAAGGTTCCTTTATGCTGTCTTCATGAGATTGTGACATGGAAATACATTACATGTTTGTGGAAAATCTTGGACAAACTTTCCAAATTTGAAGATATAGTAATGACAAACATGTATTGAATGATCATTGATGATGGAGATTTAGTATAATGAAGATTTAACCGATGAAAGAGATGATGAAGAAGAATCTTTATTTTACTTCGCATGTGTGAATAACAAAAAACGTTAACTCTGTAGAGCTATTATTCCGACAAATAAAAACAATGCAGATTTAGCCAATGAGAGTTGTATCGATAATGAAGATATTACCAGTGAAAGATGTAGTATTTAACATTTAGCAAGTAACTATGTAGGCAGGCATACATTGATTGAAGGCACAACTAATGATGGAGAGGTTTTCACTGAAGATATAGCAAATGACAGAGGTGTGTGTGTGTGTGTGTGTGTGTGGTGTGTGTGTGTGTGTGTGTGTGTGCGTGCGTGCGTGCGTGCGTGCGTGCGTGTGTGTGTGTGTGTGTGTTTTGTGTGCGTGTGTTTTTTTTGTGACTAATAGCAAATGACTGATACTTCTGCCAGAGATTCCAGAATAGTTTGGGAGATGAACCCTTCTATGATATTTCTCATGAATATGGATAAATGGAAACATGTTCAAAGTTCAACACTTAGTTTTTGTTTGCTCACTCCTCTAGGCACTCCAATGTGTTGTTTTTCGTTTGTTTTGTGTGATGCCCCCAGAGTTCTTCCATCCAGTCCCTAACCAGTAATAACATGTCAGAAGAACAATCATTTACTGAAGAGTGTTATTTAGAATGCCAACAGCTATATCTAATTGCATATGGAAACTCTATGATACATGTCTTGCATAGACGTTAAAAAATATACTTTCACATGACTGCTGCTGTATAGAATTTTAATTTCAAAGCGATGCTCAGCTCTTATCGAGATGTACACGTGGACGATCTTCTGTGACGGATACCAATGTTAAGCAGATCGTGGAGAGTGTAAGCAGACCTGTAGATTGATTCCAATTCCACCAACAATCGATAAGTTGGAACAGAACCGCTCAAACAACTATATAATAGTATACCCGAAGTCGCTGAATTGGTTTAACAGTATTCCAGAGATGAACGAAATTACAGGACTTTTTATTCCACCCACAATCAATTGCTGCAACACCGCAAGACACCGGAGTCATGAATGAGACGGAGAAAGATGTCGACGGACTGTAGACTCCATCACTCACCAGCATCTGTGTAGACTCCATCACTCACCAGCATCTGTGTAGACTCCATCACTCGCCAGCATCTGTGTAGACTCCCATCACTCACCAGCATCTGTGTAGACTCCATCACTCACCAGCACATCACTCACCAGCATCTGTGTACACCAGGGAACGTTTACACACGTGAGTGAACGATTTATTCCCTCGAGACCAGTTTTGTAACTAACATTTTCTTAACTATCGCGCGATACCGGCAATAGATGGAGCACATGCTTTAAATGTGGAGCCTACAATTTTGTTGACAATTCTACTAAATACTGTAAATCAAGATATTAATGCGAACAGGATATTAATGCGAACAATGTATACGAAAGAATTGAGTTAATTCAAGGTGTCGTTACTGAGTAAATGGAAGAAACTTGCTCCTCTGACTGGAATGCCTGCATTTCGGTCTGATTTCGTATACTACTAAATGGATATTCAATCGGTAATTAAAAATATTGTTTTATCAGGCATTCAATAAATATGTATCGAGTATTCATGTGAAATATCATGCTCTACATCTGCGGAAGTCCTCCACATCGTGTTCGTTTATTCTTGAACGTAGTGTGTGTGGCGAGTATGCCCTGAAAGGCGAGAATGGTCAAATATTGCTATGCTAGTATTAATAGTTATCGATATCAAAATATGCCACCGATATGTACCTTAGCATGCCAATAACAAAGTAAACTTCTTTCTTGATACTAGGAATTATTTATGAGACGGATATGGACACCATATTTACATGTTTTATAATGTTCTCGATGTACCTGATTTCATGAACACTGAAACGATTTGAAAGGTTTTGTGGAAACTACAATAATTTCTATATCAAATTCATGAGGTCATCTAATATATACAAATCATTATACTAGTTTTATTTCAAAGTTTCCTTATTCATAACCTTGCGACTGAGTAGTTAATCAATAAGTTAACGTTTATCAACCGTGCTTTTATGCTCTTAATTATATATGATGACATCTAGAGAGAAATCAGTGACTGTTGGCTTCATCAGAGAATGTCTGCCCCGCCTTTATACCGTAAATATAATCTTTTGGAAGTTGGTACTACATATAATAAACTCGTTATTATTGTCTAGTAAATCGGGCGTCATGGCAGCTGCCTGGCTTAATCATCGAGGTTGTGAGTGTTGTCATGTATCCATTAACACTCTCTTTTACTCAGCCAATTGTAACCGGTGTTGACAGGCAATTACACTCAGTAAAGAACATCCGCACGGATCGCAAAACATTTCTTTTGCATTGCATCCGCAAAGTCATCTGGTTTATATAATCAGTAGTTTGCCGAATATTTAATCTTAGAAATACTGTTGTTTTGTTTATGGGTCACGACACTATAAGGGTTAAGCAGAATAGGTTGGCTTAAATATTGCATGGCTAGATGTGCATGCTTGGATTTTTGCAAGGAAACGTGTCAATAGATACTTTTAGTTTTCCCACGTTCAACTTGAAATGTTAGAATCCCTGCGTATTACATCATATTGTTTCTAAAGTATTGCTCCTAAACGTATCGTGAGAATTTCCTATAAATGTGTAAGTTTTATGTAAGCGTGCAATGTACCTACATCTAAATTAGCTGTTTGCTGAAATCAATATTAGTGCACCCGTAGATTGCTTCTTGTGGATATTTCTGCAATGTACATCTATAATATCATATGATATCTATAAAGTATAGGATATCCATGGTTGCTTGTAAACACGGACTACTTGTAAGCCAACACCTGTGGCTTCCACTTCCTTCCCTGCATTCAAACCTACTACAATAATGCGTAGCGTATTGGTCTGTGAACACTAGAGTGTCGTGAAACAAGAAAGTAGCCTAGAGATTATCACTTTCATTGCGGAACAGTTATCACGTCAACAATTCAGTCCCCATACACGCCTACACAATCTCATTCTACATGGATTGCTGCAAAGAAGTTCCCAGTCATGAATAGCTCTTTCATTCATGTGGTAAAATTGAGTGCCTATTGGCGACTGGTGACGTCCAAGGTGTCAGTTCCATGTCATGGTATAAGCGTGACTTCCACGATCTCATGATAGTGTACAATGTCTGTGATTGCAGCGAGTCGGAACAGTTCCGTGACTATCTGCGGAGAGACAGGATGAAATTGTAGTCCGATCGATCTGCACAAAAGACATGAAATAGGTTTAGTGCGTTCAAACTTGTCATACAAATCACCCATTCAGACAACCGTGGTAGCCCAGATGATGGAGTTGTCAGACAAAATAATTGCTGTTTAGCATCTGTCGGTTTCTAATTGGCAATGTCTCCATTGAGACATGTACGTTCATTGACGTCCGTTTTGTGAAATTTTAACAGCATGTGGAAATGTTTATTTGATTGAATATTAGGTATAAATATACACTTCCACATTGTATTATTAATGAGACATTTTTAGCTCCCTTTTATAGTCATAGCACCTACGGAAATTGCATGATCAATAATTCGTATCTGACGTGGGCCTATACCTTGGGCATTCTGCTCGTCAAATGTATTGATTCTGTGCCATATAGCGCAGTTTTAAAGGTCTTCTTCAAGCGATGGCTGTAGGTGGTAAGTGTATAGAATAACATAGCATCATTACAGACTACTGACATAAAGTGTAGCATGAAAATAATGGTTTACATCTCCGCACGATCAACCAACTACCATGGAAATCAGTGCTAAAATTCCAACTAACGAATAATGATTTGCAAATTTATTGTTTATTTTTACTAATGTATATATTACACGGCTATTTTTGCTATTATACATATGGAAATGGAAGTCTAGCGCAATTCACTATACAACCGAGAAGTGGATACACGTTTATAGATAACTGTCGCGATTGGATTTCTATGGCTTGGTGTACCACTTTAAGCAAATCGTGAGTTCGCTGAACAATGCATGGAAATGGCGGTATGCCACCAATCAATCAACGCTCATGGCAATGCCTGTTAATTAATTTCAAACATTTGTTTTCATTGATAAAAATCAGACACTCCTTTAGCAAATTGGAATGCAACCTTGTCATGTATTCTGTGGAATGTTGGCTTTTAATAATAAGTATATATGCGTATGCTCGTCCATGGTCAGTGGTACATGTATAACGCTTTATTTCTTTTTATATCTTTATATCATAATAGTGAGTCTCTAAGGGCGATGTTCGAAAATAGAATTCTATTATTAAATTCACCACTTTCGCCTTCGATAATACATTCATAACTGTAGGCGTTATCACTTCAGTGTAGGCGTTATCACTTCAATGTAGGCGTTATCACTTCAGTGTAGGCGTTAACACTTCATTCCACGAAAGACTAACATGTATCCCGGGTTTAAATCTGGGCGTGCTCCATGCTTTGTAACAATAACAGGAAATTACGTAAACCTAGGCGTAGTCTATGTTTTGTAGCAATAGCAGGAAATCACGTGAATTTGGGCGTAATTCATGCTTTGTAACAATAGCAGGAAATTACGTAAATCTGGGCGTACTCCATGCTTTGTAACAATAGCAGGATTTTACGTAAACCTCCATTTACGCCTATACTAAATCTAATTCTTCTTAAACACGTAATTGGTGGCAATATGTTCGAGTATTTTTTACATGATATTTACAAAAAATATATGTATAAAAATATAAATAAAATCATAAACAATCGAAACAAATTGCCACAGAGATCTTTCACAAGGACACTGCCTATTTCTCGTGAAAACTAAAATTAATAATATTGTTCGCAGATGTAGACAAGTTGAATCCCTATAGATTCACCAGTATCCCAGTGGATGGTCTTCCTGGTAATACCAAGGACATGTCAAGATGACCTTGTGTACTCCCCAGAGAGTTGAAAAGGAAGACTGAGTGCACACTGATTCATTGACCGGCAATAATAATGTGGCGTCTTGAGCATGCGTTAGGGGATGGATTTGGCGCATTATGTATAATTAGCCATTATTGTTTATTATTATTATTATTATGTCCCCTGAGCGTACTTGCCCTCCCTCTATCATCGTAGTCTCACGAAACATTCCAAAGAATATATAAATCAAACATGCACATTAATAGTGCTGCGATCATACATGCAAGTTATGTCCAGGGGCGTAGCTTGGTTTAAAATAATGTATAGGCCGAATCATCAATGCTAGGGGGGTCTGGGGGTTATCGGATGTGTCACTGTGTTTAAACTTTTGGAAAAAGTGTAGGCCGCGGCCTACACGGCCTATAGGAAGCTACGCCCCTGTATTAATACACAAATAGTTTGTAGGGTGAAATATAATGCATAGCATCATCGGTGTGGTCGTATCCACACTCCACCACAACCGGAAGTGCCCATTGTTTTATCTGGCTTATTGTATTATAATTACCACCAAAAATAATAGATAAAATAAAATAATCTAGATCGAAATATGACCACTTCCGGTTGTACCAGGATGTCCTTGAGACAAGCATTAAACATATAAATACCAACCTTGAAGACATATCTGTTAAAAGTAGATCATTACCGCTGTGAAACAAGTTTTATTTAAACAATGCTGGCCTTTGTATTGGTCAGTACTGACCGCGCGTTCTGCACCTGGAACGGTCATTAACAGGGGAGAACGCAAGTCTCAAGATGTCGCGGCTGTCAAAATGCCTGATTAGCAATGAAGAATTATATTTGCACCAATCCGCGCTGATGTGTTATTAAGAAGACACTGATAGTGTGAAAACACACGGATTAGCGTTCTTGTCAGCAACACGCTTCCAGCAAACTCCAAACCCCGCAATTTCGCAAGGTTACCCTGGTCACGCGTGTCCGCCGGCTAGGACACACGCAGTCGTCAAACAAGACTTACGTAACGGGGTGTACGGAATGAGGTAGGGTGCGGGAATGAGCAGATGTTCGAAATTCCCCACCCGGGGTACGGGAGACAATTACGGGTATTGTTTATATGAGGATTTTTACACGTTGATTGAGATGAAGAAATATGTTGCTCACCTTAATCGGAGAGACCCGGCATGTATGCCCCGTGCAAGACGGGATTACTCTGCCGCCATTTTGACACCTGACACGTGGTTTAAGGTAGTCTCACACCTTCTCGTACTGGAGGAATTTTCCTAGTCACAGATGCTTGGATGCTGAGCAGTGTGGACCACAAGAAGTAGCACGTATTAGTTCATCTCCACATTCAGCTTCTAAGACTCAATTAATAAACTCAACAGAATAATTTAAGGGCCAGCAGATACTTTCTGGGAACGCTTTCTACCAAAATTTCAGAACACGGCTTAAGGAATCCACTGTTATTCTTTTCCAATGAGTCTGCAAGTTCTTGAATAATACCTTTAGTCTGTAGTATGGAAATTCTTCGTAGTTAAAATAACACAAAGTTAAATGTATATATGTTAAAAAAGGCTACTGGTCCTTAATTAATTTAGTTGGAGTATACTAGGCCAATAATATATCATTACTGGTAAGTATAATGTAAGTACAGAATATGTGGACAGCCAGTAACAAGTGAAACAAAGGGTGTCTTGGCAAGCAAACATTTGCAATGTCAGCTCACCATAATAAAGAACAGTATTTCATTTCCAAAATGTAACTAAACAACTTGTTACTAATGGTAAACCATAGTTTATATTAGTAACAATAAATTATATTTATCCGTAAAACATTTTTTTAAATAAATATATATTAGCAATGCAGCAATGGCAATTTAATACATTTTAAAAAATCAGATAATTATTTCTAGACTAAACCACTCTTTGTGTGCTTATTTCACATACTTGACACTAACGCAAACAAACTCAACCAAGAAATTTGAAATCCACGTCGAGCATATTTCTTGTCGATTTCCAATCGCGGAAATAAGCGTTCATTACATAAAGCTTTGTCGTAGCTACGCAAATTTTGGTCATCGCGAAGACGATATTAATAACAGTACTGATACGATCTAAGCACCAATTAGGAACACTTTAAAATCCATAAAGAATCGTGGAGACAGTGGCACCTAGAAATTGACAAGCATCGACGCTGGTGGGCCACGCGGGGGGTTCACGCACTGCTCACGACATCTCGTCACGTGCGTTTGAAATATACACCAGTTGGAAATTGACATGGGAGTTGGTTTGAGAGTACAATCATACAAACAACCGTCTCGTGAAATGGGAACCGTTTTTGGAAGTGTATGTTCTAGTGGGAAGCTTAAAGCGAATTTAGCCATCTGCTTAAGAAGAAATGCAGACACGAAAGTTCGAGTACCTGTTTTGGTAAGGTAAACTATGAAAGGTCAAGGGTCACGAAATCTGACAGAAATAGATATGCGTATATGAATAAAACTACGCGTACTAGTATATGGATATTCATAAGAGTAATGTGTATTCGTTATCATTTGGGATTACAACGCTTCTGCTACTCAAATCTTCATTTAGATAGTAATCTCCTTAAGAAGTAATACCATGACAGGAGACTGTTACTAATCATTGTTCATGTACACTTCTTGTAGCGATTGTCACTGGATTACCAAGGTTGTAGCTTGGCAATGACTAAACAATATGTACTCGTGAGTGTCCATCTTTCGGTACTCAGCCAAAGTAATCTCGACGTTATGCACGTGTGTTATCGTTTCGTTAGTAACATGACATCAACGTATCATATGATAATTTGCTTAGTAATAGTCTTGATGTAGATCTATTGATATATTTTTTTACTAAACATAGGATACATCTCCGTCTGTCTGTCTGTCAGTCTGTCTATCTGTCCGTCCGTCCGTCCGTCCGTCCGTCGGTCGGTCGGTCGGTCGGTCGGTCGGTCGGTCGGTCTCTCCGGCCGTCCGTTTTTCTTTCTTTCATTATCTATAATAATATCTATATAGGCTATATTTCTGATTTCGCACCCACCCTCTCGTTCTAGGCTTCAGTGGTTCACATACATTACCGTAAAAACTGCATGAAAATATTTTAAAGAAGTAAACCACAAGAATATTTAAAGGAAGTACATTACTTGGTCGTAAAAATAATCTTAACTGCTACAACTTCCTATTTTAATCTATATATTGTATCTCATACTCCCAACCGTAACGTTCCCAACTGGTATTCACAGATGACGGATAAAATGTGTACATTTCAATTGATATGAACACGTGTTACAGGTCATCATTGGAAATGTGAACGTTTTCATTGGGTGGTATACATCACTCCAATTTGAATCATTCCGCTTCACCACGGTCGTTGAAAGCCGTGCATGCAGTTGCCGAGAACACATCGCCAGTGTACCTCTCGTGCATTATATTACTGCAATGCAAAATCAATGTCAGTTTCATTGTTTGAATTTTAATTTCATGGCTGGCAGGTGCGAGACGGGCAGGAAATGAAATTGACAACATGCACCCAGTGCTCTGCGGAAGGTGTCTGCAATGTATATTATGACTTTTGTAAACCCGGTAGCTATTTCTAGAAAAATGTATCGATCTTGGGGTTATACGGTAAACTCGTTAATATACCAAAGATATAATGTATATTTAGACAATGGCGATTTTGTTTGGGATTGAACATTATATCTATTCGTTAAATAGTTGTTCTGGTACTACTATTACTACTACTACTACTACTACTACTACTACTACTACTACTACTACTACTACTACTACTTCTACTACTACTACTACTACTACTACTACTACTACTTCTACTACTACTACTACTACTACCACTACTACTACTACTATTACTCATACTACTACTACGTCTACGATTACGACTACGACTACGACGACAACGACTACTACCACTACTACTACTACTACCACTACTACTACCACTACTACTACTACTACAACTACTCCTACCACTACTAAGTCTACGACTACGACGACAACGACTACTATTACTGCTACTACTACTACGACGGCGACGATGACGGCGACGATGACGAGGACGACAAGAACAGTGACTACTACTACTGCAACAACAACGGCTCCTACTACTTCAACACCAACTATTTGTATTATTAGCGCTGTGACCCAAACCCACGAATGTTTCCAGTCAGATTGATCTATAATTTTAATGGACGTTCAGTCTATGACGGGAAGAACCACTGAGATGCTTTGTCTTTGCCAATGTTTCCGATTGCAAAACGCGCCTCCGTATAGTTGCCATTGTGAGGAATGGCCGTTATTTCCAGGAGATCCTTAGTTCCGGGAGTAGGCTCGGCACCAACTATTTCTCAAAGAACTAATTCGGAACCTCGTCAATAGCGACATTGATTTTCTTACTTTCTCCCAGTATTGTTACTTCAATTGTAATTATTTTGTAGTTCATGGATGGCAGGTTTTCTTTACCATAGTTGCTCTAGCTTAATTAGTGCTAGGAAGCAAGAGAAACAAGCGTGATGGGAGACGAACAAACAAACTAGAGATTCACGCCAGTCGTAGGGTGTTAGATCAAATTAATTTTTCTTCAAAGATACCTCATGCCTAATCTTTTACGGTAGATAGATTGTGTCAGACCACACTTCGCTCCATCGAACACGCGATGTAATTTTCTATAGTGTATTTGAGTCAGTTCAACCTTTCGGGTTTTGCGGTTCGAACCCGCTTGACCCGTGTGCATGCAATCAACGTTTTCAGAAATTCATTACGAACTTTTGTTGATGTTTACCTACCAAAACCACTGTTCGTTTGGCTTTCCACAGTAGTCTAGTCACTGTTGAATACGAAATGATTCGAATTGTAAATATTGTCGTAAATTAATTAATCAACGAATGTCATCTATGAGGTAGACCACTGCTCGTCCAATGAAAGTCATTCCGTGACCTCATAAAATAATTAAGTCAAGAACTTAACGATAATTCCAAATGATTACTTCCTACTAATACTTCATTCAGTAACAATGCTGGCGTTTATAAAAATAGAAAATAGTATTGGGAAATCAACTACCTCTACTTATTACTTGTATGTTGAAATCATACGCTATTCCATGTATACTATTTATATTAAGACTAATATTAAAATTAAACTCCGAAACTTAAAGAGGCAAAATCATACTTGCATAGGGAATAATGGTCACTATCGGGGTTATTGCATATTCTGAAAGAACAATATATTTATTTCCTATCCAAAGGCGGTTGCGACGGAAGTTATGACATCACAGGTTTCTGTGTACACAGATCTCCTTCACAGAAACCAAGATATGCATTCACATTGGTAGTGTTTCTTCTTCTTCTACCAGTTGGTTAAATTACTGCGTAAGAACAACAACTGAGCTCACGATACATTACAATGTCTCTCTGGTTAATCTATCGACAAGTGGATGTTGATCCGTGACTGAGAATAATATTGACAGCAGTGATTTTCTTTCTCGGTGTTTTGTGTGAGCTGTTATCGTTGATCTCTTGATGAAAAAAACTACATCTTACCACTCCGAGTTTGGGTTTTTCTGTGATAGGGCAGAATACAGGGCCTAAACAGTTCCATAAAACAGACCAGACACAGGCCCCCTCGGGCTCGAGTGCATAGTTGTCTTCTCCGAGGTCCCCGTGAATAGTCTATATTTAGATCAGAGCACTGTTGGGAAAGACCTCCTTTGTATTGTCGGTACAGTGTCTTACAGTTTGGATAGATTCTTTTTCATATTTTTTATTATTAACTATTGATATTATTTAGAAGAAAAAAATAAAGAAAGGAAATAAAATTAAAATATATAAAATATATATAAAATATATAAAATACTTGCAAGTATGATCTTGCTTCTTTAAAACTATCACGACCGACACCGCTACTGTAGTTTGTCACGCACTTCTATTGCGCAGCATTACTAATGGATGCGGGGAATCTCGAGTGCAATGTATCAGATCTATCTATCAGATCTCGCGATACCTCATGCCGGTACTCTCATGTCATCTCCCGACTTCTCTCGATAACAGGACTACTGGTATAGACTTTGTCGTGTGGTCCGGATGTAGAAACTTATGGTAGCGGTGACTGGGGTAACACCGTGATGATGCAGCGCGCTAGTAGCACAATGCTATCTGGTATCTAAGGAAATACAGATTCCCTCTGTTTGCATATTCTCATAAGACAAATAATTAGCTTGGATCGCCTTTAACATGTTTAAACCCAGGGTACCGTTTCACGAATCTCTCTTAGCCACTATGAGACCATAGCGCTCTCGTATGTGCCCGATCTCCATGTATTAGAGATCGCTACGATAGCGCTATGGTCTCGTAGTAGAAAAGAGAGTTTCATGATACGATACCCAGGAATCCCATTTGATAATTATGGTGTGATGCATATCTTAGATAAATATACACAGTCAAAATAATACTGTTTCAATCAGTTGTCATTAAATAGTAACAAAGGCTATAGGTATGAGGCAAGGCGAGTATCTCTTGACATATTATTTTACTGTGTTTTGTACAAACATTTGCCATCTTCGTCGTTTTTCATCCAGTGATTATTTTCGCAAGACAATCCACGAATGCTTCCACAAAGTCGGTTTGGTAAATTCAAGTGCCCTAAAATGTTCCCATTTGTATGAAAACACGAGTGTTGTCATTGCAGACGTCAAACCATCACTCATAATCTTGTCAGATACGCCACCTAGCGGACATGTTTGATCTTATTTTCTGGTAACAAGTTTAGAGGGTCTCAATTTCCACGGTTCGCTCCCTTTGGCCTCATGTGCATGGCTAAATCTAATAAAAATCCCGCATGCTCGCCTCAGAGTGAACTCACGATGTTTTCATAATTTCGAAGAGCAAACTACGCGTATTGACCAAGTCCATAATTTCACGTAATAGAGCAATGAACACTCCAGAACCCGACAAGAAGATGGCTACTCCGAACTCACCGTGTTTACACTAACTCGAATGACGACTGGCACTTTTCTGAAACATTTTGTCGAATAATTCAATTCTTTCTTTCCCCCAAGGGTATATTCTACTTCTCGGAAATGAATCAATTGGAGCGAAATGCGCACTGTTTTCATCACTATCATTTACTTTCTATTGCAAGTTGCTCGCCTTTCTTCAGACAGGTTCGATCGTTCTTCGTTTTGCGTTCATTGAAGGACTCTCTGCCTATAGAACCATCTCTTGTCATTTAACTGGCGTCTGCTGTGCCCACAGCCCCGGGGTTGGGCATCAGATCCTGGTGGTAGTGTTTACACGCCTGTCATCTATTACCAAGACATCAATGACTGGCCGATTCTCAGAGGCCTAAACATCCCAGAATTGGCTCCAAGTGGCAAATTAGGTTATATGTAAATTTCATCAGCATTCATATTCTGGCTATATTTTCCACGAAGCCATCACTTGTAGGGCGAGACGAGCTTCCTAGCTAAATAACGTGAATCGCGTATCTGAATAGTATCGTAGAAAAACCTACATACTTAAGTTTAACTAATGGTTTAATTGGCAAACATACTCGTATCCTGTACCATCATAGGAGAATTAAGTAAATATTTTCAGAACAAAGCACTGCCGTCGGGAAAGAGGTGCAAGCGAGAAAAAGGATTAGTAAATATTTGTAATATGTGGAGCTGGGCCAGAACCTATAACGCTATATATGTTTACTTTCTACGAAAATAATTCACCAATGAATTATTTTATTGCTTTTATATCTTCATACAACTCGGCACCAAATAAACAAAAGATTCGAACAATTTGCTAGTAAACGTATCATATTTAGCTACACACTGCTGCTCTTTGCGCAGTGATAGAATACTATATAATGTATATTGAGCGAATGTATAAATGAGACACATTATTGACTGGGATATATAAATATTTACACACGCAAAGTAGATGTACTATTGAGGTATTTAATAGTACAAATTGATGATGCTATTTAGACAATACGTGTTGGAAGGATTATTTTAGGAGCGATTGTCTAGCTTATTGGTGTCAAACTAATAGAAATTCCTTAAATGTTTCATCAAATTTGCGGAAGAATTCCGTATTGTTGGTTAAACTGAAGTGGTTTATTTCCGTAATCATCCATCAAACAGATCTAATAAAACGAAATTGAGTGAAACATTAACGGTAATGCTGGAGAACGATGCAAACGTGGCCTCGCCTGGAACACACTCATATGGTTATACTTTCATTTTCGATAGCCAACATAGTTTGGATTATACAAATGTTATCCAGTTATGCATAGGGTATTACATTGAATGATTCCCAGTAGTGTTACTATTTGTATGAAGAGACACGACATACCAGATCTATTCAGACACGTTGCAGTTTGGGTATGACGTTTCTGTTGTTGATGTTGTTGTATGCTATTATTCCATAATATATTATTATAGCGAACGGATAATTAATATCTAAGGTGTTAGTATTCCGATCAATAAATACTTCTTTATAGTACATTTCCTCATTTGCTCACAGTTCTACGCTCGTCTATAAAATACTCGGTCCAAATACTAAATTTAATTAAACAATTCTGCCTTGTTCCAGATACTGCTCAATTTCAATTTAAAGGATTTAATACCATCCGATATGAATATTATCGTGGGGGTATATTTCTATTTAAAACTATACTTCACACTAAACAGCTCAAGAAAACATATTCAAATTATCACTTCGAAGAACATTCTACAGCGGCATTGCATTTGTGAATTAAATTACATCTACAGAAATACTAACCACCACACTAAACGCAATATATAATTAATTGGGTTCAATTGTCTAATAAAATGATAGTCAAATATTGATGGCGAACACATTTAAAAAATAATTGTATTCCAGTAGATTACATACATATAATTATTAGTATAGATATATCTACATATATTTCAGCATTAATATAATCTTAATAAATGAAGCAAATGCAAGCAGTCGTACAAGAAGCAAATACAAATGATCGCAAACACTTGATATTTTTCATTCCATAAATCATGATCGTTGAATTTCGCATTGTATCCTGGTTTGTACAAAATGTTTACACATATGTCTCAGTGAATCACATTAACACTTTTCAGTAAATTGATAATCCCAATAACCTATTACGGATACAAATACGTGTTCTCATCTTTCATTGTTAATCCTTTCTTTGAATATACTCCCCAAACCATACATATATTATCTTCAAAGGGTTCGTGTGTGCATTGCTGTTACCATAATCCTCTTCAATGTTTTGATAGCTTACCAGGAAACTAAAAAAGTATACAGAGAAAACAAAGATAGTTTAGAATAAGAGGACACTGACTGCGGGTAGTCGAAAACTTGTTTGAAATCTGAGCTCGCTTAAAATATATTTACTTTTTCCGTACGATGCGTGTTTCCCGCCAAAAATAAATCCAGGTGTAGATTTCGCGTAATTGCCGGCGGTTTTCAGAAGATCAGACCCGCCTGTAGTAGCTGACCCCTCTTTCCTGATTAAATCACATCCATATTTCACCCAGCCTGCTAACTACTTGTCTATCAATATGCAAGGTGGATCAGTTTCAAGCAGACGTGACTTGCCGCCATCTTGCCGCACGGAATCAGGCGTAGCTGCGTGCCAATCACCTCGTGTACGTAGAAACCTTCTTCACGCGCAATTAACCCCTCTACATTGAGCCAATAGTACGAGTAGGATCGCTTTTAGATTTCAGTAATAACACCCGTCATCAAAATCGATATGAAATGTAGACCTACTCCGTAGCAAATACTAAAACAAACACGGCTGGTGGAAAAACACTGTATGGATTATGATTGGTTGTTTACAGGTACCGGAAAAACATGGCTCGTAAGAACAAAAAAAAAAAAAATGGATAGAATTGAAAGTATGATGCCATTTGACTTTTGGATAAAAGCAATTATTATTAAGCGTTGGGCCGTTGTTCATAATAATTTTGTAATGTCAACAATTCCGATGTGAACAATTCACAGTTATCAAAGTTGCGTCTGTCGGTTAATGACCAGGCATTTAAACGCAATTACAAGTCTGTTATGTACTAAACTATTTGTACGCCACTTTTCATACGTGACGTAGCCCAGATAGCTGATAGAAGAACATATAGTTGGTGGGTTATTCCTTTTTTCTATAAATTAATGGGGATAAACATCACTTGCACTAGTGAGTGAATGAGTGTGTGCTTTTAGCCGTTTTCTACATTATTTGAACCATGCCCTGACCGTACCATGGTAAGGTAAGTCACGATTGCCTGAAAGTGGTCTGCACCCTAGGACATACACGGATTCGAACAAGACGTTTCTGGTCTGTAGTTTGACTGATACACTATCAAGTGTACTACTGTCTATATAACAAGACTGCTGTGCGTCATCATTCTACCAACAAGTACAGAGAAGGTATTTGCTTCACAAGCGTGTCCCTTTCGGTGTTTTAATGGTATCGCGAACATTATACAGCATTGCTACCACGGCTGGTGGTGCGGATGCTTCTATAGTCGAACTGTAGACGCTCCAGTATCAGAGTGATCAGTGCCAGGCTATAGCATAGAAGACTGCCAACAGAACTTTCGTGGCTCCTCTAGTCTATGCGCTTCAGTGGGTCCAATAACGGAGAATAGACTGTCTGTATTCACATGTTTAATAACGAGAGAGCATTACTGAAGATTCCATTTACTATATAGTATTCAATCAGGATGTTCATAAACGTGTAGATAGCTGTCTACCACTGATGGTTTCAAATCTTGCATTTGAGAATTCAATAAATCGTGTACTAAATAAATAAAACCAATATAATGTACAGTTACTATTTACTCAACTATATATCTTAATTCCAGGAAATTCATTTGTCGTCCTGTTGCACTGTAGTTAGCTGTCCACCCCTTCATCCATCCATTTACCTATCCAAACCCATCCATCCATCAAATCTATCTACCTAGACTAGATACTCAAACCCATCTACATGTATCGATCTAGATACATGTACATCTACATCTATTTATCTATCCCTGTAAGTAAGTATCGGTACGAGAGTATATATAAGTAATATATTAATTACCACTCTACGATCTTGTGTTTATCTATAAGTTTACCAGTATTGTATTTTCTTTGAAGATGTCACCCACGCTGTATGACATAGTCATCTAGATATGTCATAGCATGTTTACTAGGACAAGTCAGATTTTGCAAGGGCGTCTGAAAGTAGATTTAAGACATAGATAAGAGAGCTAGGTGATGATACAACTACTTCAAAGGAAACATGCGATGTGTGTTTGTGAGCTACGTCATCTCGTGGTGCGTTAAATGGGGGTCATGACGCGGACAATTACTCGTCTAGGTTTTCAGCACGTTCGCTGCTCGTTCAAAGACATAAGAATATGTATTGGGGATGGACATGTTTAGACTTAAGAACAGATCACGTGATGGTTATTCTGTTTACAGTTGTGACGTCGCATGGTGCAGCTTCTTGGCAAATTACTGAGCAATCGTGCAAATTAACCGTGGACTTTAAAGGATGTAATTACTTGTGTTTTTCACAGAGGGATTCCCACACATCTATTTGTCTGCCTGACTGCAGGCAGTCCACTGGTCATGCTTGCGGTCAATGCCGATCACGATTTGGATCAAGTATCCTTCAGAATCTAAGATGGCGACGACCACAATCTCTCACTAATTCCCGTGGCCCGCGAGAGTTGTCGTTTGCAGTTTACTCAAAGGTTTCAAAGTTTATCTTGTAGTGGTGAGAGGGGTCCGAGGCATGCATGGAGTGTTTGCTCTGTGGGGCGGGTAGCCGGCCCTGACTTGAGATGTGAGTGGCGGTATGCCACCTCTGACCCGTCTCAATTGTCGTCTGCCCAACACGGAAGCGCACACAGGCGTAAAGAAAGGCGGGGCGCTCATGACAACCATCTCACTGCACGAGCACCGTGGGAAAAACCCAGGCAGGCGATGCCCAGAGTGACCAGTGGCGAGTCTTGACCACGGGTACACCACTTGAATAAAGTCCAGGAGTCCCATTTCACGTTATTTGCCTCTCGGATTCACCACAGAAACATTCCTGGTATCTGTGGTTAGTAGCTAGTTAGTGTCTTCATATGCGTCTCCGATTAAGATCAGAAGATGATCCTGACACATAGGTATCCAGTCCAGCACTAGGGCCATATCGTCACATCTCTGTAGACAGTAGATCGCCATCGGACATTTTAAGACGAAAATAATAACCTGTTGAAAAACTCAATAGTCATTAATGTCCAAACTAATTTGTCTTGTGATGTTTATAGCTGGACATGTAAAACGATAGTATCTACTTGGCCATCATTACTCCATCATTCAAGAAGACGAAGGATAAATGGATTTTTATTTTCTTAAAGATTAATTCAAGAGATAAAATACATCTACAATAATATTAGATCACCTTTATGATATTACTTACAGCTAATTGATCATTGACAATAATAATGTTTATATTTATAGGCATTGCAATGCATCCTACAAGAACAAAGGCTCTATATTTACTGAAAAGTAATATTATAAATACAAACACACTCTTTAATGTAATCCTAGCCTCTATATACAGTAGATTACAATAAATGATTTGTAAGATAACAACACATGCATCTCAATATGTTAGTGCTAATGACAATATATAATGCAGGCTTTTAGTCTTTTAAAAAATAATAATCCAATATACACAACAGTAATACAATTATGGATGTTTAATACATTTATATATATGTTTTATATAAGAATATAAAGTTGAAATTATGCTGCCTGATATTGGATATACTATCAGCTTTTATATCACAGACTTTGTAAGAGGAGAGAAGAACGATATGGTTACGTGATTGTAGACAGATAACAGCATTTCAAGGGTACCATTTCATGATATCACTCGGTATGGTTAGTGGTTAGGGATCTATCCAATTATATCTAAACCAACAGCTGAAACTGCAGCGCCACATCTATGTTCTGTGAACATATCATCTGCTGGTTTAGATACATACATATATAGAGAACGAATCTTTTCCCATCGCATGTAGAATTTGAAGATACTTTATGTGTTTTGACAACATAACAGCTACGGTATAGACACGCAGTTTCAACAAGCTAACTTAATACAAACAAATGGAGACATAGCGGATTTTAGAAACAAATATCTAAAGGTTTGTTAAATACACCTCGTTATGAGCCTAAATCAAGCATGATCATTGGATAGAAGTCCGCTGTTGAAATATATGGAGACATCACATTTGAGAACCAACTGATGACATTGCGTGATGGCTTCTTGCAACCCCGAGGGATGGGATTTGCTGTAAGCTGGGAGTAACGTCTGTCCGTCTCGATCCCCAGGGACCCTTGACCCACGGGGTAGGATTTCAGGCGCAAGAACAAAACAGTAATGAGCAACACCCAATGAATATATGGACTAATCATCTGCCCCGTCTGCGCATCCACATTCCTCGCACCATATAAGACTGTTACCAGTTTACAAGACCACGTGTTGAGACGAATATACGAGACTTAAAACAGTTCGTACTCCACTGTCAATGAAACATTATCATTCCAAGACGATACTGGATGTTTGTTCATCAAATTACAACAAGTCTAGCAGGCAACGGGCCTCCGTCTCGGTGTCTATTCTTCGGCAATTTGAGATTCGTGCTTGGAGAAAATAGCCGAGAGTGTACGCTCTCCTAAAGAAGATGTGATAGATTCGGATGTTCTATTCTTTGAACTAGAGGGAGTTCGGCTTAGTCAACATACCCCCTTCACCCCAGTCTCCGGGTGTAGAGTTTCTCTGACCCGGGTATTCTCAAAATGATTCGACAAAATACAAACACTTCATCCTTTTCTGATCCATTCTGACTTTCTTTGATGCAGTCTGAAAACGTTATTACTCGTTCTAAAAAGAACGTTTAGTTTCCTGGGTTGCCAATTGAAGTGTTTCGTGAAAGAAACATCAACACTGTGTCCATTCTTGATAGAATTAAGGGGTATGCGTCAAAGAACTGGTTGCCATTGTTGACTGTCGACACCCCATTAC
This sequence comes from Lepetodrilus schrolli, assembly GCA_032361225.1. NCBI lineage: Eukaryota > Metazoa > Mollusca > Gastropoda > Lepetellida > Lepetodrilidae > Lepetodrilus > Lepetodrilus schrolli. The sequence continues at coordinate 8,072 of JAUTBT010003030.1, read as the reverse complement.
CAAACGTTGCTGGACGTTCTATTGTAGATAACAACAAATCCATAGTCTTAAAAGCATACAATCACAGATTAAGTTGTCGTTTTGGACCGAATTGGAGTTAAAAATGCAACATACATGCACTTAGCATACATATAATCGCTTTTGTACTTCCAAATATCTTTTCATCGCTGTAGGATAGGTAATTTTATATTGCAGTTTACATTTCCGGTTAAACCCGAATAATGTACTGTAATATCTCAATTTCCCATAGTCTAATATACTAAGGGGGATAACTATCATTGTACACGACACAAAATTACCTTTAACGACCACTGGTACCATTATAGCTACGTAACATACATATTAAAATATATGCGGAAAATGTAGCTGGTTACCCAATATACTTGTGTAGACACATCAAATGTACATACTTGCATGCAAAAATACGTTTGACCATGAAATATGTAAACAAACCCGTTATTGTATGCCTTTAAAGAATGTCCGTGATTAAACTGTATACGTTTTCCGAGTTAATAATTGATAGTAACTGCTAGTAAAGAAACAAAATAAAACTACTGTAACTGTCTAATGGCATTGTTAACTAGAAATCGCTGGAAACGCTCTCTAAAAACTCAACCACATTCACAATTTGGATAGTATACTCATAGAACGGTAAAACATATGTTCGTGTGCGTATTGTTTATTAACACAATATTGTACAATGTTAAACATGCCAGCATAAATGGATGAAACACTTCCTATTAATTTGATAGCACGCAACTATGCTTATTAAACACTTGTTATACCGAAGCTTTCTAAATTAACATATTAGCTGTCCAAAAAAAACAACAACGCGATGATTTATGGCATATTATTCAACACGTTAATCTGCATTTCAAAACACGGGAGGTGCTTCATATGTCGTAAAAGAATGCAGCATGTGCCAAGAAAATAATCATAATTGTTTCTAAAAAAATAAAAGCCGTTCATTGTAGCTGCTTGCGACATATGGCACTCCCAAACAACATTAGAATAACAACACTTACCATTTTTATAATTCAGCAGCGACAAAAGAATCAACGGAACTGGAGAAACTCTTTCCACATTTCCCCGAAAAATAATTTGAATAACAACACGCCTTTGAATGGTTAAAGCTACAGATTAAAATTAAGCGTATTTTAAGATGCGGGACAACTGTAGTCAATTACTGCCTTTTCATATTGAAATAAACTCCGAGTCTTCAAGTAGAGAACGTACGACCTTTGGATCCTAATTCAGCGCGTATGAAGTAGCGTATTCTGGACGAGAACGATGTAGCAATTAACATGAAAACAGGCGGTGGATTATAGCTCTAATTTTGCAACAACTCCTCTCATTTGGGATCTCTTTGAAGAGGGTGGTATTATGGCGGTACAGACGTTATATTCAACGGCAGGAGGAACTCCCCAATGGGACTTTCATATCTTTTCTGAGACTAGAGCACTTGGGCTAGATACTCGGTGCCTAATTCACGACTGTACTTGTATTGTGAAAGGAAGCAGTAACGGCATAACAGGACCAGCAAACTCGGGAATAAAATTCGAGAGAGGACATAAGGGGGTGAAAATCGATCAAGAGGGGTCGATTGGTTTCCGAACTTTGCCGACCTCTGCTCTATGCTCAACTTATAGTTTCGGACGTGCAATGTTTTCCCACGGAGAGAACTCCCAGCTCCAAATGGGAGGTTTATAAGAGAACGCCCTCGGGTCATGACATCAGTGGACATCGTAGCAGACGGGAAGACAAATGATCGACATGAAACTCTCTCAAGAGCAGTTCCTAAAGATTTTCAACTGTTTATTCCAAGATGGCGGCAAGTGTCGTCCATTAGTAGACCGTCGAATCGGAAGTTGTCGGAAGCTTCAAGTAAAAGCATATTTGTCAATACTCTAGCATCATTTGAGATTTAGACATAGCATTAATACTCATCCATCTAACTCCCACTCCGTGTGGCCCTCTTCCACGTCTTATCCTCTCCGGCCATTCGACGAGCTCAACTTCCGGTGTCCGGTCTGCCTTATTAAACGTGCGCGTCATTAGACGTATGCGAGACTCACCACTAACGTCCACTTGTATGAGAACTCGAGGATACCCGCACAATAGTCCCGCCGTTAGGCGACCTCCTGGCCACCTAGGTCTCCATGTAACAGCCTTGTTTACTGTCGCAATTTTGGCGGTGCTGAACCGAAGGCAACAAACCCAGTGTCATTAGATATCCGAAGGCGACGAGCCCAGTGGCATTAAGTATGTCACTGCCATAGGCTATGCCACCATTGGGCCAGTATCGTGTTAAACGTGCACGTCCAAATAAATAATAGACTATATATGTCTAAAACTTCATATTGGGTATTTTTAGGCATTAGGAAAGTATATCTTGCTGTCATGACATTTCATGAGATTGTTTAATTGCGTTGAGCACAATGTACATAAAGAAATGACTGCTCATTTAATTATGCATGCCTTCCGTTAAAGACATATCGGAAAATATATTTGCAGTTTGTTTTCTTTTCATATAGTTGCATTTTGATAGACAATCATGTGTATTTGTAGTGGTACGGAAAAATATTGACAAATAATATTATGAAAATTACAGATTTCGGAAATTATTTAAGGCAGTCTTCAAATCAAGTGTAACTTATAACGTGCTATAATAATATCCCTTGCAATGCAAAAGAAAGAAAATACAAAACGACAAACACTTCCAATGTGCTTATTTATCATGTTTGTAATAAACTAATACAATGGTGAAATATTATGCTTATACGATTTTTCAAATAATGTCTGAAGCTTCATATATTAATGAATACTAACTTCATATATTAAGGAATACTAAGTAATTATACATATTTTTCGCTATAGAATCAATAGTATTGATATTATTTACAAAGCTGCCATGGTTCAATGCCTTGGAATGGAGTTACTTCCCTTTCGCCGCTAACATGTAAGTCGGTGCTGAATGCCCCTTTAAAGGCTACAGGACTGGTGTTGCTAACTCCGCGACAAGTATACAAATTTCAGTAGTAGAACTAAACTAGTCTGTGTCCGCGTAATGCCTTCATTACACAATAGCATATAAGGAGTAAGATTTCAACATGTTCGATACACATATATTCAATAGCACTATTTAATACATAATTTAGTTGGATTTATTGCATTTTCAATCAAATAACTATGACACTGAATCTGTTACTATTTCCAGAAGGGTATTAAGTAAAAACATGTGTTCGATATCACATTAGTAGGCCTACTATAATAATATTCTTTTAGAAAAGCAGCTCTAAATATTTTAATTCATTTTGCACCTAGGCCGATAATTTCAAATTAACATTGGAAACTAGAATATATATTTTTCCCAAATACTTTTTGATCTTATTACTAAAACAGGTAGAAATTATTTCTATTACATATTACTTATGTTTCTTGTTAACTAAACTAATGAACAAACATATAATGTTACATATTATCAGTTGTTCGCCGTACTATTGGCAAACCGTTATAAATACGTCTTGTAATTGAGGGAAATTGAACTTCATTACGGAAATAAATAAATTATCCCCATTAGCTAGGCTGTAAGGGAAATAGCTTGTATTACTTTTAGCTGTATCTATCCGTGGTTGAAATAAATATGCTATTAGTTAATATTGTGAACACATTAGCCAATAATATTAATACCAGTTTTAACCAATATGTAACCAATGTATACTGATACAGTATTAGCAGCGAAGAGAACGGAGAAACATTTCATGTGAAAATGTATACGAAGTCTGCCCTAAACATGTATATTCTTATTATTTCTATTACTGTCACCACTTCACGTACTCATTTATTTGTTTAGTATATTTTGACAAATTCTGTAATATATGCATATACTTCAGATATACTCTTAGAACCACAGAAGAAGAAAAAACAAGGTAAGCATACTACCTTTAGTACTACTACCCCTACTTTTCTGGTAATTCATATTTTCTCTATTTCCGAATAATTCAAATCCCATCAATTATACAGTTTTACAATAGAATAAAAACATGTTTATAATGAACATACTGGATTGTAAATATTGACTTATAATGAGCTCATTTTCATCTTCTTTGGTTTCTTTTCCTATTAATATACCGCTGACCGTTTCAATTATCTTCAGCAAACAATATAAATTGAATCCATCTTTTAGACAAACATTGATTTAACAACCGGCACTAAATAAAATAGCCTACATTGTCATCTTCAATAGTATTTGTCTATTTCAAATAGGACAGGACGGACTAGTTTCCACTATAATGAATCCGAATCTAGTTTGAATGGATATCGTCTCCAAAGTAAAGAAACATATTCACGTTATCCTTCAAGGTGTTAATTGTTGTATGTCAAATAATTTTAAAAGATTCATTTCCTCACAATGACAAGACTTTGTCGAAACGGATCGTTTTGTTGGACTGTACCCCCCTGCTAAGTTTCCTAGTTAGTCATAAGAAGACCACACCAGCTATACCATTGTGCTAGAACAACGCCATTGAATATTCATGCTACGGTTAATCTTACCAAATCTTACACAGATATCGCCAACAAATGTTTCCGCTAAGTTAATTTCGAAAAAGAAACAGTCACAAATCAAATCCTTTGACCTGGTAAATAGCACCAGTAGGCGTTGAAGCAAAATATTTTCTCATTAAAATAACGTCGCACTAGTGTTATTTAACTCGTTCATTGTCCGTTTCGTATTTAAATAAGAAGTCGTAACGTGCAGTGGAGTTTGTTTCCAGGCTCGACGAGAAGTTACGTCATGGTCGGCGGCAAGGTGACAACTTCTGTCCGTATCGCTTTCCTACTTCAACATAGGTGAGCGACATTTGTCCAACCAACTGCGCACATTTCAGTGTATTTGTACAGGTGTTATCCCGATGGAGACGCGCACCTGTAATTTAGATAGATTACGGATACCAATTTCCTAGCCTGGGATATAAAACTACTGCACACACAGTAGACTTTCTCTGCTGTATGTCGAAATAAGACGATATGTTCATAATATACAATTAGTTCTAAAGAAACATCAATTCCAATAGAAATCGCAGATAGGCAGATTTACATTTCTTATAATGCGCGTTCAAACATCATATCTACTTTGATAACCAATCTAATTAAAATCAGATCTCGTTTCGCTCCTTAGACATTCTTAGAAAAACTTAGAACTAGCGAGTGTCAAAATATCTGAGCGTCAGTTTCGTATCTGATTTTAAAGAGATTGTTTAATAACTACAATTTCTATTTCATAATATACACATAATGCACAAATTATGATTAGTTCTTTATACATTACTTATGCATGGCACAATATTTACTATGAAATATGGACATGCATGTATTTTCAAGCAATAGGGCATATACCTAAAATAATACATTACGCTTAGCATCGTCATCGCGATTTAACCAAAAGAATGAATATTTTGCTCACTGTTTATTTAGAGATGTTTGAGTTTCGTTCAAGGAAAATGTAATCAAATGCAACTTCTTTTAATCTTTCCCCACACCTGAGGCTCTCTAATTACCTCACCCCGGATATAAACGACAGGTCATGCTGGCATTAAGACGATACTGCATGCTATTTTCCATACAACTAGTTCTAATTGATCAGCAACACGCAGACTGTTCTGGGTCACACGTAGTATTGCGGAAAATGAAGAAATATTCCAAATATATCTCGGTCTTTGGTCACGTTTGTACCCCGAACGCGGGTCAGATGACAAAAAGAGCTAACAGGTGTAGTTCTCGTTACGTGAAATCGCGAGATTTGAAGGGGAGACAAAAAAATTAAACTCTGGAGATCGTGGTTGGGAAGCACGTGACCTCAGTCTATACAATGGCGCGTGTTATATTCAAGAGCAGAGGAAAGCTGGAAGCTCTTGTCCGTATTATTTCTGATCTACGTGATGTCGGACGAGATTCTCGCCGTATCCAGAGAACTGGGGAGCAGATTGAAGACAAACGAGCGAGAAATGCGCCACCTGCTTGCAATGGAGACTGACGAGAGAGTGCCATGAATTAAAGTCACTTACTGGCATTCCGAAAGCATTTTGGGAATGTTTTATTTTGTCCCTTCCACGAATGACACAAACCAGTTATCTTACACTAGTGTTATACATCTTTATTTATTTTTTTATCCACACGTCATAATACCTTACTACGTTACTAAAGACTTTGAAGCAAGAATTCCGTTTCTTTCTGTTGATCACCGAGACAGTTTAAAGGAACATGATTAACTTTAGTATAAAATTCTATAACGTCGTGAGCTATATCGCCATTTCTCTACATTTCCATAAACCTATCTAAAACTAAAAGGGAAGTTATTAAATGTATTTCAGTTTAAAGAAATACTCAACTGTTTGTCTTAGTATTGCTAGAATTTCTTCTTTGAGATTTTAGTATGGCAGAAATTCTGCTCTTATACCTATTCCGGATATATCGTTAATCGAAAATCTACGAAATTCGGAGTTTAAGTATGTGTCCCGTTACCCGCCTACGTTAATGGCATACAATCAAGGTTTGTTGACATATTTCATGGTCAAACGTATTTTACCTGAAAGTATATACACTTGATTTGTCTACACAAGTATTTTATGCAACAAGCTACATTTTCTGCATGTCCCACTGGTTTTCAATAGTTTCATATTTTGTTCTCATATTTTCGTATTAAAAATCGCATGATAAAAAAACAATGTAGCTTGCTGCCCAATCAACTCGTGTGGACAAATCAAATATCCCTGTACATATTCAGGTAAATACGTTTGACCATGAAATATGTCAACAAAGTGTGACTATACGCCTTTAAGCACATATACATAGTCAGTGTTTCAGAACATTACAATTGCAAAGAAATGCGATCGGGTGTAACATACCCTATGTACTAATACACAGTACGCTCATATCAACTTAATGATGATGACGCCAGCAACAGGTTTCTTAACGTACTTAACCAAACAGACACTTGGAGTTGACACATGATCACGTAATATTATATTTACTGCCGTAAATGTGAAATAATTACGTACACAATTTATCGCAACTTAGAGACGAACTACTCGAGCCAATTTCAATGTTAATCAAATCTATATTTAATTATTATGTACGTATTTTTACTTTATAATAATATTTTGTTTCAGTATATTTTGTTTACCATTACCAATTGGAGAGAGACTGAATTACAAACATTATTTGATTATTTGTATCAGGCTGCCCCCCCCCCCCCTAGCAAACAGGCAGTGAAGTAGTGAATACAATTCAATGCGAAATATTTTAAAACCAGCACCCTTGGCGAAGCTTACAGCCAAGTCACAACTATTCAGTATTATTACAAAATGGGAAATAGGGAATTCTACATCGTATAACTTCAACCATCCATCCGTAAGTTTCATGTTAAATGCAATATGGCGACTAAGGTCATGCTTGAAAAATGTTTCGTCTTATCTGCAATGCATACACTCAGGCCAAGATGCATAATTTATGCACCTTGATACGATAGTTTGCGAACATCGCTACAAATCATTTCCCCCGTGAATTCAGCCACGTCGAGTGCGGCAGGGGTGTGTATGTATTCCGCCTCATTTCCATTTACTTCAGTTAAAATTTCATATAGGGTGGTAAATCGCATTCACCTGACCACGGTCGACAAGCTGGGACAAAGGGCATTATTTATGTAACATTCTCAAGATCTTCGTTCATACTTTAGATAGATTGATCTTTCATGCAGATGTGTCGGGGGATTTGGAGGTTTTCTATTTGTGTACACGAATTGATGATAAATCATCAGCGGATTTTGTCTCTCTCACAAGTACGAAAGTACATCATGCTTCCAAATCTTGCTCGTTGAACAATATAATAGGTTCGACTTTACATAGAAAATAACGATAGAATGAAACAATCATATATATATATATATATATATATATATATATATATATATATATAACATAGGAGTATTGGAGTGCAATAAATATAAATATTTTCACTAGTGCAATAACACAATAGATTTTTATAATTGTATTCATACGCGATATCAAAGTCTT
>JAUTBT010003019.1:0-27957 GCA_032361225.1 Lepetodrilus schrolli | reverse complement strand
TGCAGTAAACCTGCGAGCATCGGCTGGTACTGACAAGACCAAGGATGATAACTGCATTGCCACTCTACAGACATCGACAGCCTATCAATATCGCGTCAGAACGGTAACTTTCGCGAACATTGATGCCGGGCCCCCGGGGCAGTATTTGAACCTGGAACCTTTGGCTCCGAAGTCCAACTGTTCTACCTCTGCGCTACCACCCGCCCTCATATAACATAATTTAAAACTACATGTAAAACAGACACTCTCATATATCGTACCATGCCACATAGAACTACATACCGTATGTAGGTAAGTACTCATATTATACCATACTGCCCATAACATACTATGCACGACCTGCAATGCTGAACAAGACGTACTCATGTCATATCATATACTCAACATGGTATCTATTCATATATTACCATGTTGAACTAGACATACTCGTATTCATGTATTACCATGTAAAACTAAACAGAGCTACATCATACTATACAGAACTGTGTAGACTAATATAATTACATATCATGTACTGAAGTTTACAAATATATTATCGTAGCACCATTCTGACCGTAGTGTAGCCTGCATGTAGGGCCTACTCTTAAACGTGCTAACACATACTCGCTTCAATTTAATACATGTTTTTTCTAATTGCTCTTCAATGGGTGTTGCAGACTCTGCAGACTACGAAAACATTACAGACAAATCACTGGCAACCACCATGTAATAAAATCTCTTAATGACGGGTTTACATGCCAGTAAATTAGACAGATTAGAATTTTGCAAAATGGAAACGTTAACTTCAAAGACAAATGTTTGCATAAATTAACGATTTTCTCCAATTTTAACAGTAATCTATATAAAAAAAAATTTTGGGAATCATCGACATGCATCGTATCTTGGTTGCTTCAACAATAAAACGGTATCAAACTCTCATCTAGCCGGACGTACTTACTGTTGCGCGTGATTATCAAGCATTCATAACGACAAGACCCGAGAGAGTAATCATCTGGGATGGTCAATGCTCGCAGATTGAAGCCCCAAACACGGAGATATTTATCTAGTTAGTTATACCATGATTTAGAATTAGACCATTATTTAGAATTGGTTCTACACGATGGGAAATTAAAATCTACTGGCGTTAAATGAAGAGTATAGGCTACACTACGTATTAATCACCATAAAGATGTGTGGTAATACGAACATACAATAATACGATGAAAAGTACTATAAAAGGCTTTCCACCAGATGGTAATACTATTTCGTAACCAAAGAAATGTAGTAGGTCAACGTTGCGGTTACTATAAGGTGGCAGTACTTTAAACGTTTTAGATTTAAAGCATTACTGAGCGGCGTTGATGCACTTAGTCTCGGCGACTACTAGATACATCACCATCAACGGCAGCATTCGACGTGCAAGAATACGGGATTGTCTCCAGTTCTTGGAAGTACCCCTTAGGGACATACAGCAAGGCGGTCTGCAGGGGGCTGCATTGACTCTCTAACACTTACATGTAGTTACGTGCAATGGCCAATCTCAGTTATATTAGCTTAAAGCATAACAAAGTACCTCAGTGCAGACACCCTCGATAACATTTCTTGAGGTTATTTATCCACAATTCTGAACCGGTCATTATGTACCTGCCGAGAATGTGTTAATATTGTCTACTACCAGATATTTTGCAGACTCTCTTTAGATGTCTGGCAGGGTTGTTATCGGATTCTTTATTATATTGAATGATCTCGTGAGACGATGGCGATCTCGTGAGAAGGTCTAATATTGGGAGCTGATAACATCTCCAGGATAAAAAACCCTCAGTGTAAACTCCAATTGTTATGACAATTAGTGAAAACATACGAGCTCCGTTTTACATGTCATTAGAGCTCCTAGTAGGTGTATATTCTGTTCTCACAAGTAGGCTACTGTTTATATTATACCACACATTATGTGCACCAAGAACCGTGTCTATGAAGCCAGCAAGTATTTAAATATTTAGTAATTTAAATTGAAAACTCTAGAGTATATATGTTGATATTTTAATCTTAATGAATAGCATAAGATAATAGTAATAATGTGAACATTTATCATGCGCCATATCCATGCTCTAAATCATGCACATAGCGTTACATTATTACATAAATGAAAGCATAAATTCTCCCTCAATCTTATTAGTGGTAACAGGAAGAACATCTTCTTAATATGTTTTCAAAGTATTCATTCTATTTGCTTATACGGCAAGGACACGGAAGGAAACAACTGCGTAGTTAATATTAAATTGAAGTGTACATGTATCTGTGCATTTAGTATAAATACATTGAAATGCAAATCTTAATATCGGTATGACATAATTGCTAACATGTTAAACACATTGCATACTACGTATCAAAACATGTATCAGGGTTTATGATTAATTGTTAAAATATTATTAATGTTATATATCAATAATTATTATTCGAAAACAGCAAATACCAATAGTATGAATTGGCCCTGTACGAAGGACGTAATACTACGGACAATGTAAAGTCATTACTCATATACAAATTATTATAAATCAAGGAAGGGTTATGTGGTCAGTACAATCTGGAATGTATGGTTCAACACTTGGCATATGTTCTCACTTTGCCAATTGGTCAATATTGATATAAATTGTCATTGTTGGTAACAGATTCCATTTGTATCTCTGGAGCCATTATTGGAACACAACTACCTTACTTGATTCAATTCCACGTTAACATAATTAGATTGTCACTCTGCAATCAAATTATAGATAGCATCCATCGATATACATGTGAATGCCTTCCGGTTGAATTAGTATTCGGAAAATTACAAATAGACAGGTTTCATCCAAGTGTCCATTTTAATGTTTATCGAAAACACACGGCGATATTCATATTAAATTGAGACAATACAATCTTGCAAACAGATTATTCGAAATAACGCAGAACACATTTAACTACCATCTCAAATCAGGGAATGTGCATGCATAATTCATTTTCTTCCACTTTTCTGTTCCCGCGGGTCATAACCCTAGCGGTATACAGTAGATGTATCACACCGGTTAACAGTAACCCTTCGGTAACCCGCTACGTCAATATTGATCGATGTTAGTCTCGTTAATCAAGCACCGCTTCCCAGCTCGTCCAATACTAGAAGTCCCTAAATCGGATTTTGATTACATAAACATTGATATCGGTATTGATAAATCCTGCATACACACATATATTCCAAAGCATTGGCTAAAACCAGCAAACACAACGTTTCCAGTATAGGTATTCTCGAGCTATGTTTCACAAATGTGCTTGTAATGAAGGTTAAAGTATTCCCTTTTGGTAGAACGTTCAACATTTGATCTGTGATAGTCAGCTGCCCATTAACCTCAGGGGGACAACGGGAGGATAGATAGCTCCATGTGGTCATCTGTAGCTGTCAGATATCGTCTGACAAGACGGCTGATGGTCAGAGCTGCACACCATCGAGTGCTTTGAAAGATAGAGGACACGTAGGAATTTTGCTGAGCTACAGTCATGGATCATCTTTAAGCATAATACTGTGGGTATTACTACATATGCATGGATACATATAGGCTTGATGTAACTAATGCTTATTGTCCTGACAGCTCCGCTACAACGTGGCCAATTTACACCCTCGTCCCAAAGGATATTCACTCACTTTCATAGTTCACGTCTTCCCACACTTCTCTAAATGAAACAACAATTCGGAAAACACTGAACAGCTTGTTTCTTTAAATCGTGAATGTGCAACACGTTTGGTTCGTCATGAACGACTTGGGAAGACAGTGCCTCCTTTGAGCCAGCCAGTCGTCAATTCACGTAAAAGATGCAATACCTCACTTGTGAAAGTCAATCAACGAGATGGAATTTTCAGTCGCAAGTGACATGGGAAGATTATGTCATCTATAAACCAGCCAGTTGTCAGTTCATGTAAAAGATGTAGAATCTCATGTGTGAAAATCACCAACGCAAAGGATTGTTCAAGACCTCTGAAGACGATGCCATAGATCTATTAGCCACCCCCATACCATCAGTTCATGTAAAGGATGCAGAACCTCAATAGTGAAAGTCAAGACTGGTCAAGACTTCTGAAGATGGTGACATACCTGTAGATCTATTAACCGCTCCATTGTCACTAGTTCATGTAAAAGCTGTAGATTCTCACGTGTGAAAATCACCAGCGAAAAGGATTGTTCAAGACCTCTGAAGATGATGACGTAGATTTAGTAACCACGCCATGTCATTAGTTAATGTGATAGATGCAAAACCTCACTAATGGTAATCACAAACGAGAAGAATTGTTCACGACTGGCGGCATAGCTGTATTGCCCACTCCCATGTCAATAGTTCATGTAAATAATGCAGAACCTCAATAATGGAAATTACCAACGAGAAGGATTGCTCAAGACCTCTGAAGATGATGACATACCTATAGATATACCACTCCGTGTCATCATCATCAGTTCATGTAATAGATGCAGAACTTCAAGTGTGAAAATCACCAACGAGGATTGAAGATGATGACATGTCTTTTTGGAATTGGGGTTTAGAGCCGCTTTCAAGTTTATTTCACTTATCTGACGGCTTGTCAGTTTAGGGCAGGAGGAAACCCGCAACATCGTAACGCTGAATGTTGCAGCAAACCTCCAAGCATCGGCTGGTACTGATAAGACCAAGGTTGATAACTGCATTGCCACTCTACAGACATCGCATCCTATCAATATCGCGTCAGAAAGGTAACTTTGGCGAACATTGATACTTCCCCTCTTAGATTCTGAGAGATCCACTGATATAAAACCAATCCGTGTCATCAGCTGAGAGGAATATGCTCACCTGAGAAGACCACTAAAGAGAATGACTTCTCCGTGGTGCCCACTCTGCACCTGTATGTTCCGGTGTCCGTGCTCTGCATGGCGGTCTTACTGATGGTGATGGACTTGACGTCCTTGTTCTTCTCTACCGTCACCTTCTTGCCCACCTCAAAGTTGTTGTAGTTGGGGTCGAGGTCCTGGACCTGCATCTCCACCTGCTGGTCGTTGGGGGCGTCCTTGACCGTGCACGTGATCTGCAGCGGCGTACCGGCCATCACGAACATGGGCTGAAACATCGGGACGATCTCCATATCGACCTCCACGCCTGAAAATATAATAATGATAATAATAATAATGCTTTAATAATAATAATAAGAATAATAATAATAATAAGAAGAAGAATGACAATGTCGACGATTATGTACGATGATAATACTAATTATAATAATAATAATACTAATAATAACAATACTACTACTACTACTACTACTACTACTACTACTACTATTACTACTAATACTACGATATATTGATCTCCATGCCTGCAACAGTATAATAATAATTATAATAATAATAACAATACTACTACTACTAATGATGATAATAATAATAATATTACGCCCTGACATTACAGACATCCCCTCAATAAGACTATATAAACGAGTCTATACATACTGATACATAAACAGCTTCATTCAAAAGCTGGTCCATGGTCCTCATTAGTCATGTCATATATTCCAGAATTCTTGCACATCATGGATAGCTTTCCTATTTCGTTTAATAGCAACGATTTCTACCGAAAGCTTGTAGTAGTGTATATACCAACTGCACAGTTGGAAGAAGCACGAACATAAACAAGACAGACAAAAACTGATCAGGATTAATTAGAATTGGAAACTTGGGAATGGCGAGGATTATACCCAACTCTGACAAAAAGGCTTCAAGGTTATCCAGAAGTCACATCGTGTGTTCCTGTTTGTAATTACTCGGGTTATTGTCAGTAGCACAGCCCTCTCGGTGATAATCGTAACAAAGATATTGCTGGAAACAGACATTTTGAGGGAGAATACGATACTGGACGTGCCGGACGGTAGTTAACCTATACGTGACCAGGAAATTGCCTCGCTTCGATTAACAGCCTCGACGCCCGTTAATCGCTGATCATAGTCGCTCTCGTCTTTGCAGCATCCTGTGGGGGTATCATTCGGAACGTAGGATGTGCCCTCAACTATCGTTGGGGAATATTGAAAAACAGACTAATTTAATAAGTATCCGTAAATGAGGTGATAAATGGGTTTCGTTGGTAAGAACATATTGAAAAAAAGCCTATGGCACGTACATGAAGTGTTTTTGTTATTACTGGTTGTTGTTGTTGAGATCATTATTATCTCATTATTGCCTTAAACGGTACATATTGTCATAACAAAAACATGCATTGAATTGAAATTTTGAGAGGAATTTAAAATAATGTAATTTGATAATCATGGAGCTTAAAGTATATGCATTTAATGAATTTACTATTCACGCATTTAGACATAAACAAACACTTGAATGATGTCCTTAATATTATCGCAAAAATACAACAGAAATAATTTGCATTTCGTGATGTAAGTGTATACATATATTATGTTATTGGCAATCATTACCAAGTACAACCCATGAGACGATACCTTGTTGAGATTCTACCACTAAAATCATGCGATAAAATTTCACAGCACCTAAACGTAATATTGTAGGAAACGATCTAAGGTTTAGGCTAGGACGAGATTACTTCGCTGCAATCTAAACGATTTGTTTTAATTAAAAAGTTTATATGTCGCATTTCTCTGCGAGTCCAATCCGAAAGGGTCTTCAAACGAAATCTCGCATTGATCCAATCTCATCCGGTCACATCTCGCGAGACTCCAAGCAAAGGAGATGCCGTTCTCTAACTCCGGTTAGAATTGAATAAACTGCTTACCAGATCCACTGTCTGCTCCGGGAACACAATGATGAAAACAGTGCTTCAATTAATCAAATATTCGGCCCATATACCGTATAACAATGTCTGAAAGATGTCCATTCGCGGAAGACAAACTCCTATTGGCGAACTGAGGTTCCTTGGGAGATTCCTGACCAGTCCTCTCAAATGCCCCAACGCTCAGCCATTGAATATTTTCCGGAGGCGAGGGGGGGGGGGGGGGCACATGAGGTCGCTGTCGTTATGTTCTGATCGGAGTACCGGGGGCCAATGGTGTGTTAGGCAAACGACTCTAAGTACTTGGATGTGTTTAAAGTGTTTGCAGCATCTTGACTAAGACGCCAATAAATACGTGATAATATTATTCGCTGGAATCTAGTAATACGTATGTGTATATAGACATGGAGACTATGGAAGATAGTATGGATGCAATGACAAATTTGACTTTTCCTGAGCAAGGCACGAATCCCATTTCCAGTTATATTGGCGCGTTGTAACGTTATTCGTCTTCCACTAACGTCATGTACATTAAATCGAATATGTATTTAGAATGAATGCTGCATAGTATATACTCACCAAAATTAATTAAGGGACAGTAGTAATTTTGGACATATAAATCTGGCTTTATATTATTTTACCAACGAAGAATGTCAAAACATCCACAGACTTCACTACACTTCACGAACTTGCAGACACACTAGAAGAAGAATGGCATCAGATTACTCACGCCTTGTTCCAATGAGTTAATGAGGTGCCTTGAAAGCTTCCCACACACAATATCCGCTGGTCCTTAATTTATTTTGTTGAGTATATGAAGATTGTGCAAATGCAAGGAATACATCGGCCATATTCTAAATGTACTAGCGATTCGTTTCAATATAATATGTCCCTTCCATAGCATGTAACCAGAATAAGATACCGATGCATATAACGCGTGTAGTGGTAGGGACAAGAGGTTTAGAATATCCATTTATAGCAATGTAGTATCCCATTTCAAAATAGATCGATTGCCTGAAGAGTAGAATACAGGAATGACAGTCATATAATTCAAGTATATCACGAAACACATTAATCAGAAATACTGGTTTGATTGGTGGGTACTCTAAAAACAGGCAAAACGGAAATATTTTCCATTTACCGTATGTAATGACTATTTGAATGTTGGAATGAGTTTAGCTTAGAATTATAAGCGCAACGTACCGGTGATCTTTATAACACTACATTTCACACGGAAAATATACTGTCTATATGTAATCATCTGCTAGTGTTTATGTAATTGTGCAATCATGTCAAACTGACATTCAAAAACATTATTTATCCTGGTCTCATCACCATGCAAAACACCCACTTACAGCATACGCGTGACACTAGTATTCTGTAATATTTTCCCAGAGATCTTATTGCCGTCGTCAACACCAGAAAAACGAAATGTCAGAGGTCAAAACGTTGTAACATGGTGTTTGAAACACAGCAACCCCGGACCTCACGGCTGTCCATGCAAGCCTAAATATATTATCTATTATGAATGTAACGAAATTCCTACTTGCAAAAGCGTTTCAAATACCTATTAGCTTAAACGTATTTTATTCAAGACGAAATGAATAGGTTACAAGTGATTACAACTTAAATGAAAACCGCTCCAAGAGAAGAAAGAAAGATTAATAATGAGATATACACGTAGGTATCTATTTATCGTTTCACATATTTCCCTTTCAACAAAAAACTTTATTACTAATGATTAGTGTACTTGACATTCATAATAACGTTAATGGTTCCTGTGATAGATCAGACAACATTCAGTTGGGCCTGTTATTTGACCACAGAAGAAGGAATACATCAACGCACGTGTGTATACTATGGCAGAATTATGAAATGAGGTAATTACATATATTCAGAACATACTACATACTGCACTGTAAAATGCACCAACGTAGATTTATCATCCAGATGTTGATCTATAAAGGAAGTATATGAACTACAGTATAACAAACTTGAATTTCACACTATTAGTTACTGTTTTCGACATCTACACAATAAAGAGATGTAAAATGAATTTCTGGAAATGTAATAACTTTTTAGCAGTTACGATATATTTTGCCATCTTGCACTAAGAATGATACAAAGAACACGTACCATATTAATCATATTTAGAAAAATAATTATATGATTACAAAGTACAGGCATTTCTAAATGTATTAGTCTTCACATCAGTGCTATTTCCTTAACGTACATTGGTGGAAATAGACGTCCATCAATAGTGATTGATTGTCATGTCATAATAATGCTCAATCTTTATGATCACAGCTATATAAAATCTACCAGAGATCCCAGAAGTGTTTCCTACTGTATGCTGTCCATGTCGTATATATTGATGTACCCGTAGGCCAAACATCCAGGACATCAAACTGTTCCATTCTATTTCAGACTTTACAAGGAAATTCACACATAACAGCGCTTAGGGCAAATCATTTGCACCTGCATCAATCTATCCGACGTCTAATCCTTCACACTGACGAAAACCTAGTCCGTTGTTCAAACTAACAATAGCCAATCAAGTCGCTTCTTTCTTCTCAGACCTTTTTTTCACACGTGAATGCAGAGTAAACGATGAAAAATCAATGCGGCATTTCCTTCTTGGAAGAAGGTAAACGGGCCCCTCAGTAGGGTTTCCTCACTCTTCAGTCATCGATGGAAGTCGGGGCAAATTCTGCCAATATCAAACCTCCTCAGCCAACATTACCCGGTTGAAAACGTATTCCGTCAGACAGAGGCATTAATCAGGAGGATGGATGTCTACGTGGAATTGGCATAAATGGCTGATTTAACCTTGTCCGTTCCGGAGGTCACCCGGGATGACCCAAAGAAAGGACGTCAGTGTTTATGATTAATTCAGGAAGGAGAATGTTAAACAATGAATATTTTCTTACCACATAATTTGTATTCGTTAGGAAACTTGACAGCAATGCCATATGATTCTTCTTTCATTTTGAGATGAAAGAATCAATTATAGATTAGTAGGCCTACTAAATTATGACAGGATACGTAACGCATTAATGCAGTTGATACATAGAAGAGTTGCGACCACACAATTGACAACATCATATCTGAGTGGGTTAATACTTAATATATTATATATTAACAATTACAAATAATAGTACAGTTACCTACAATAGCTGTGTGCCAACCGTTCATCTTGCCATGTAGTACTAGTATTCGTATGGTAGCATTACAATGCAGTAGTAGTGTACAAGTGCATGTCTATTCAATTTCGCATTAAACCCCACATATTCTCCAATGATCGAAGCATTAATATATTAAATTATCATTAATATATTAAATTATACCTAAATATGTAGATGTTGTTCTTGTCTTTCAGTTGATGCCGTGTTGGCAAAATGCAGTTTAGCAACGTACCATATACACGTATAGGCATGAATACAACGTTGATTTTAGGTTGACAAAATACCGGTACCTAATTACAATAGATGCCTAGTCAGTCACGGTCAGTTAGACAGTATTATTAAATAGACAATTATAAATATCACAGATCAATACCAAAACAATCTGCAACAAGAACAAAATGTACACAAAGGTTGCTAAGGAAACGTTCCTGCAGTGTTGAAGTGGCTTTGCCGGTTACAAAAGTGCAGAAGTAACGAGTTATTAATTGAAAGTGTCTGAGAAAGTCCATCGATAAGATGCGCATCATGGTCTGAAGCCAACGGAGCAAAGATTATTAACATACACGACCATACCATCTGCTCTTACGAGACATAAACAACACAATATAATACGTGAATAGTTGATTACTTTCTCAGGCCATAACATAGGCAATGTGCAGGCTTTCTGGACGGAAGACCCGAGGATGACGGCTAGTAGCACCGATGGTATGTCTACAGGAATTCCGTTAACCCCGGGACTATTTGCAGGTCTAATACTAGAGGTAAGATTGGGTACTGTATGTACTTACCATAAACCGAGTTCTGTACGCACACACAGGCTACAAGCAGCACCAACCAAGCCATTGTTCTATCCATCGGTATCCGTCTGTTCATCCTTTCTCCCATCCTTCGCAACACAGCAGCAGACGAGATGAAGTCACGATCGATAGAATTGATTCCACCGAAAGTCTGAGATCGTGCAGATATTGGTGACTGGGTTCGGTATACTAGCGTCAGTCCTGCCCGGGAGAAGCCTGACTGCAATAGTTTCTGCGGAGACGCTGTCAACTGTGGTCAAGTATTATCGTCTGCGACAATTTCCATCTATGGATTAACGTAACTCGGGGTACTATTTTTAGCGCGGATGAACTTCCGTGTTCTTGTGCATAGTTAATGAGGTGGCATGTTTGGGTGACACAGAGAGACCAGGACGTGTTACTGGCCAGCCAATTGTTATGATGACTAACAACAAAATGGCACGGACGCTACTAGAAATGGTCCTTTGGTCAATAAGGGAACCTGCTAATTACACTGGTCAGTGGCTGACCACTCTCCTTGAATTAATGTGGATAAAATATAGCGCAGGATGCATGGTGGTAATCCAGATCAATTAGCGCACCTGCAAGGACATTGCCATTGTATCGCAACCATCTGCATTCAGTTGGCGAGAACTACATCCTGTTTGCATTGCGTAACCAGTTGAAACACCTCCCTTACAATAAAAATGTACGTGCATGTCTTATGTAATCAATCCACCTATTTTCATCCCATCTGCCAACTATATGTCCTTCCTTGTCTTTGATATTAGTTGTAGCATTTCTTTAAAATTAGGAATAGTTTGTATATGGTCTGTGGTTTGACACAGAGAGTAACATGTGCTAAATTAACATGGTCAAGTCAAACAGGCTTATTTTGTTGATGTCAAGCACATGTTGCTGATAGGGCATACTTGCAGATGGAACTCAATTGTACGCTCTGACGTCATCTCCGTTTTTGGTATTTTGCATTATTTAATGGCTCCGTCTCTATGGAAACGAGCCCACTCGAGTCTCCGCCAGCAAAACGGTCAGCTCGCGTAGCAGAACACGGATACAGGTGGAAACCAAAATAGTGCGTGATTAGGCAGACATTGTATTTGCCGTCTTAGGCGTTTTTGAAAGCGTAGAAAAAAATTATTAAATGTATGTCTGGAACACGTCACTTCTGAAGTATTTCTGTTTTTCAATTGGCAGAGGATATACTTCCTATTTTTAATCGATTCGTAAAGGATTTTTTTTGGTGACTGAAGTGATTGAAACTCTTTATATGTACAATGTTACTTAATAACACTTTTATGTACGCATTTGCATAATATATCAAATTTATTTATTAAAGGTTTTCATTCGTTCTACTGAAAATAATTCACATACTTTTTATGAAATGTTTTGCACATCAATGTCAAATCTAATAAAAATCTATAAAATAAAATGCTGTTTATCATTAAGCGGTCGGTTTACGGTCCGGAGAGAGAAGATAAAAAGGGAATATTTAAGATGACCAAAATGGATTATTTTTATTCGACTACAGTGAACTTGAATCCTCATAACAATACCGACGGACACTATTATGTACAGCATTCTTTATTTGTAATCGTGTACAGCCGCTCAAAGCAGTAGAACATAGCCAGTAAACACAGCCAGTAGAACACAGCCAGTAAACACATACTGAGTCAAGCGATCATTTCGCACAAAAGATGGCGGTGTTATAGAAAGTGACTGCCTTGAGACATGATCGTCCTTTATCGCGAGCTTAATTGCAGAGATGAGAAAGTTATTAAGACAGCATGCTCGTGGAACACGCTTCAGTGCTGGTTTATAGAGTAAATATCCCCACAACGTGGCCCCACGTGTTCTCACGACGTGTTCTCGTCCACGCGTGATCAATGTCCATAACTGGATGCAATGTTGTCGCGTCGTCTCGTCATCGATTGATCTGAGTCTCAATACGTAGTGTTGTACACTAATGCTATTATCATCATCGAAATATTGCCGAAGGTATTAATTCGCGAGATGGTATTCAAGCATTACTAGCATACTGGAATGTAAGTATTTGTTGGCATTTGATCACAGGTCAAAATTACATTACAACTTCTACAACTATATAAGCATACTGACTAAACATAGATTCATAGATTAATGAATTTAAATGTGACAATTATATCGAGATATTGCTTGATACTCATCTATCAGAATTACCAGAACTCTTATATTAAGAAAAGGCCAGCCGGAAATCTTTAGTTAGGTTGGCTTGAGAAATAAAAGAGTTCTGGATATTCTTATGGGTTGGTGTGTAGTCACCCTCTGCAGTCAAGCGACACCCCCCCCCCACCCCACCCCACCCAACCCCCAGCAGAAGGACAGCATAGTTAATACTTGCTTAACTGCCCATGGGGATATTTGGTTTAGAATAACGTCTATGATTCAGCTAGGAGTCCTACAGTGCTACTACATGTACTGAGATTAGTAATTCAACGTAATTCAACGTCATTTCATCGGTACTTCAGTGGCCGCTCAGTAATTCGTTGACCTCTCTGTGATTTGTCTGTGGACTGTCGAGAATATACAATAAGTACTTGTATATATACAACCAATTGACTAGGAATATTGATTGACCTCGGACAGTTACCGATTTTCTTTCACCATCTAATTGTAGCGAATGTCTCCACTTATGGCTTCGTAGTAACGTCTTGACATATTATGAAGAACAACATTATTTAATGGAATACGAATGCAATGCAAGGCCCGTAAAATGTATCTTCTAAGTCGCCCTCGAAAGTGTCTAGACGATTCCGTCATGGAATATACCACTGAATTCTGAATGTCATATTCATATAATCAAAATGTAGTCCGAAGGATTCTGTCAAGATTGAATCGATCGAGCATGAATCTACAAACCTCTGTACAAAATAAGTGGATACATATCTTCAATCTGACAATCGAACTGGCGTGTGGACGACGCTCACGCTTTTACGCTGTGTAACGTTGCTGGCTGCACGCTCGGATGGAAGTGAAATCTATTCCCCGGACCAGGAACCTGACCCAGACTTGCGGTCTATTCACCGGACTCGGACCCAATTCCCGGCAAACTAATTGGCTCACGTGACCAAACATATGAATAATATATATTTCTTAACCCTAACCACGTGAACCAATCAGATTGCCGGGAATTGGGTCCGTGTCCCGGGAATAGTCCGCAAATCTGCGTCAGGTTCCGGTTCCGGGGAATAGGACCCACCTCGGACGGACGTGTAAACTGACGTGATTTGCTCCTGCGGGCCATGACAAATTGGAACATATCGCTACTACTAGGTCAGTGGAATTAATTTAAGTTGCGTGAAGAGCGATGAGCAGTCGATCAGTAGAAGGCTTAGTATTGCAGATTATATTGCCGCTGGGGGCGTTCGTAGTAACGTACGATTAACGCGGCAGAAGTCAACATGGTACAAGGATTAGCAATCTGTTTTGTCGTTATTGCGTGAACTGAAGATATAGTTTCAGGCGTCTCTGCATGAATTTGATATTGAGATACATGAAAAAGGTCTACTGAAGTTGTCGCGGGTGCAATGTTAAGATCTCTGCCTCGTGATATCCAGAGAATGATTCGTTAAGCTTCGATCTTCTGCTGATAGTGTATATCGCAATAACAATATTTCCGCAACCTCGTATATTGTATATGTTTATGGAGGGAGAAGGGAGCCATTAAAAATATATATATTTATTTGCAAACTTCCGGTATTCATGAACAGCCAACATAATGGCTATCTGAACATGTACCCGGGTTCATATTACAATAACAGGGAGTCCTCATTTTGACGGTAATGCCAAAGAACCAAGGCGGATCCAGATAGACTGATGCTGATAACTGTAGACCATTTGCAAACAACCATTTTGATTTCTCTACATTCCACATATCTTTTCAACCGTAACGTATCTCAGGATTTGCCGCCCGATGCCCTGCTTGATGGTATTAATAAAATTGTAAACTTGAACGGCAGCTTGGGTTGTATACTCCCCGGGGAGTTGAGAAGGAATTGAGTAGAGGCTGATCCATTGCCCGGGGTAATAATGTAGCGCGATGAGCATGCTGGATTTGGCGCAAATGGATTTTCACATTATTATTATTATTTATTAGACGCCACACCAACTCTGGTTTACTGAGTAGACAGACTGACAATATATAGCCATTATTTCGTGCATATGATCACATAAAATATGGATTCGTTCTTCTGACGTCGGATGGCATACTGGCACCAAAGGAGGAATCCGAACTCAGAACCTGTCTAGTAAAGTCGAAGTTGCATCCGTGTGCATACAATGGGCGCAGACTTTTGGTATGGAAGTAGCAGGGGCACTTATGTAAACCTTGCTGAAATCACACGAGATTGCATTGATTTTTTTATGAAAGTAATTAATCCGATTCATTGCTGGATATAGACCGATGGTACCCACAGGAAATTTGGGTCCCACGCGGAGGTGAGAGAGAGTTCAAAAAGAACACGTTCAATCAAAGTTTAGCACTCACTTCTAACGCCAGGCAATCATTGTTATCTTTCGGAGAGTCTCTGAAATGGTCATCACTATAAAACCATAAATAACTTGACCAACGGAGGAACGACAACGAGGTGTTATTGTGTATGGTTCCTGAATCAATATACTAGATTAAATTTGATTTCAAACCATTACAATAATTTGTTACATATGCATGCTGTCTACATTCATCCCATAACGCGATTTGTAGAATACTGTGAATTATGCCATTTTATACCTTTTCTTTAAGTTAAAATTGGTGGAGAAACTGTTCGTGAAACAAGTTCATCATGATCCAACACTTACACTTATGTTCTGTCTGCAACACAATACAACACTCTCTTAATTACTACGTATATGCATGCATATTTGTAATACCGATATATTATTTATAGACCATAGCACTCCTGTATGAAACGATGTAAGTCTAAGGTAACGTTAACTCCAACCGTGGCAATTGTGTAGTCTATGGCTAAGGTTAGAGATAAGATTACTTTAGGGTTAATTATGCCGTGCCCTGGTTACAGTCCGACGTCAAAGATAATTTTGAGATACATGTACGTGTAAGTGTAATTAACCCTCTCCCTGCTGGATTACGCACAGTCACTGCTCTTTAGGGCATCTGCGGTTGCCTTCAGCATGGAGAGGGTTAAAAGAGAAAATGTTATTTTAAAAATAGTATCATTTCGCTTATGGAGCTTGCCAGTTAACGGCAAGAACAAACCTGCAACAGACATAGCGCATAGTGTTGCTGTAAACCTGAGAGAACCTCGACGAACCAAGGATGATGACTAGACCTTTAGACATGTCATCCTACCGGGACCACATCAGATAGGTAGGTACCACGGGTATAGTGTAATTTAAAGGTCCGAAGTACCATAATCTACCATGCAGTCCGTTATCTCCCGCATTGTATTCCGTTGGTCACTATTTGACTCCTGATATGCAATAATAGGGCTTATAAATACGAGAACAAAATATTCCAACAGAAATATGTTAAAGGCATACAATCACAGATTAAGTTGTCGTTTTATACCGAAATGGAGTTAAAAATGCAAAGTACATGCATTTAGCATATATATATATAATCGCTTTTATACCTCAAAATATATTTTTTACAGCTGTAGGATAGGTACAATTCCATTGCAGTTCACATTCCCTTAAAATCAGTTGTATTGTAATATCTCAATTTTCTATAGTCTAATAGACTAAGGGGATAACTCTAATAATTGAACACGGTCAAAATAACCTTTTACGACCAATGGTACCAATAAAGCTACATACCTATAAACATTAAAAAATAATAAAATATGAACATATTGAAAACCAGTGGGATATGCAGAAAATGTAGCTGGTTACCAAATATACTTGTGTATACACATCAAATGTACATACTTTCATGTAAAAATATGTTTGACCATGAAATATGTAAACAAACCCGTCATTGTATGCCTTTAAATCTAAAATGCACTGCTACTTTTTATTCAATGTTCCATACTCTAGACACAAGCTATATACTGATACACAAGTACCGAGTGCAGCATACATTTCTAGGAGTAATAGTTCCTTTGCTCAAGAAACATGCCTCATACATTTTATCTCTGAATATTTGCAGAATAATCACGCTACGGACTGAATTCTATGTGGTGCTTTTCACACGCTTAGCTAGACCTGCTTTTGATAGAATTGCTTCATTTCCACGGTATGTAAATATAACCGTTGAAGACGTGACATCTAACACTCTATAAAAGCTTCGACAATGCATAGTTACCATAACACCAAAACATGTAGTGTGCACATGTAGTATGCGTCAACACTCACCAGTTTTAATCGTCGCAAATGGGTCAAAGATTCTCGCAGCGACGTTAAACTCCATTATCACTCACCAGTTTGATCATTGTTATGCGGATCTCCTTCCCTCAGACGTTAATGATGAATTTTACGAACGCTTCTTCCAGCTTGGCATTGTTTGTTTTAGCTCCAGACTCAATAAGTGTTCTACTGTCCGTCACAGATGGTGGATGCAAGGAAGAAATGCCCATGTGTTTCAGAGGATGGTGAACACAGAAGACAACATTCCTTCTTCACTTTAAAAGTATTTATTATACAAAAATAGCATCCATCCGCAAAAACAATCAAATACATATTAAAACAAAATTCGACCGATTGCTTACATACACTTTGCATTTTTCAACCGACGTAATGTGCTCTATACATGTAGATCTAGTTATCATACATAGTTAGTGCACTCTTGAAAACAGTTTTAAAGATTAACACAATTGCTATTCGTGTGGTCTCAATAACATATTAATAAAATTTGAGTGATATTTTGAAAGTTAAGGACTTGATTGTGATTGTCCATTGAAACAGTGTACGTTGAATTAATACAGTTCGTACTACCGAACAAATGGCTATAACGGATAAGCCGTCAGTCTACAAAAGAACTAACAAATACGCCGGATAAGCCCTACCGTATTCCACTTCTATCTTAGAGCATCATTCCAGATGTTAGTGGTAAGCTACAAAACAACAATCATAATACTGATGCTACCGAAACTAAAGGGCAAACCCGCACTAGCATATTGGCGTCGGAAATCTATCATCAATGACTATTAACATTCGACCATCTATCTGATACACCCAAATGTCAGCTATTCACAGACAGTCTGTCATCTGCAATAACTATCAAGTGTCAACTCCGAAAAAGATAAACATATTTTCTGCTTAAAGGCATACATTCACGGGTTTGTTTACATATTTCATGGTAAAACGTATTTTTACATGAAAGTATGTACATGTTATGTGTCTACACAAGTATATTGGGTAACCAGCTACATTGTCCGCATATCCCACTGGTTTTCAATATTGTTCATCTTTTACTATTTTTTAATATGTATAGTTATGTAGCTTTATTGGTACCAATAGTCTTGAAAGGTTATTTTGACCGTATTCAATGATTAGAGTTATCCCCCTTAGTACATTACCAACTGATTATATTCGGGTTTTACAGGAAATGTAAACTGTAATGGAATTGTAATCCTACAGCAGTGAAAAGATATTTGGAGTTACAAAAGCGATTATATGTATGCTAAGTGCATGTATTTTGCAATTCTCCAATTCGGTCCGAAACGACAACTTAATCTGTGATTGTATGCCTTTAAGTTTTTTTTCGCACGCATTCAAATGTCAGCAGTAAGCTACACATGTTGCAGGATCAAGCTACCAACATTGCAGAATCAAGCTATCAACGTGGTAGCATTTAGCTACAAACATGACAGTATCGAGCTACCAGCTACCTCACGGATATCCGTCACGGATATTACAATGCAGACAGATACAATATAACGGATGTTATCGTGAAAACAGACCAGCACAAGGATGTCGCGCGGCGCTGGGGACGGTACTAACATGTATGGGGTCACAGTCCATATGATTGTCACTTGAACAAGAACATTGAATAAATAGCATGCTCAGATCGATTAACGAAACACTTCAAAGACAGTACACACATATATATGATCTGATGTATGGGCATTAGTCAAGATGGTACATAGAATTACGTATATAATATTGATGAGGTGTACAAATTGTGCCCGCAAAGTGGTCAGATATTGATAATTTAAATCATCAAAACAATTCGTAGGTTATCATGAAGTTCTACTGACAGTAACGCAGTCATCATTATGGCCTCCGACTACAATTAATGCATTTCCTGGTTTGACTTGTGGAAGTGACGTCAGAAAACATAGTCCTCTATTAGATGGGCTGTGGCTTGCTTGCAAGAACAGTTTGTTTTTTTGTAGATCTTGACAGGTGGAATGGCAGATGAGAGTTCATATTGTCGGAAGGCTTCATTTGACCAAGGTTTTCATAAAACCTTCCTCTGGCCATGTCGCCGGATGTGTTCGGCCATCTGGAGTGCAAATTCTTGGACACTGACCATGACCTTGTTTACCTTAGCAATATCCGGAGAATGAGACGTATTACTCCCCCCCCCCCCCCTCCCTCAAAATTTCAGCAAATGTGTAGTCGAGCACTATAGAATCACACAGCAAATTACAAAAATATTGTATGCACCATATATTTACTAGGATTTCTTTTCTGTAAGTGCTAAATAATGATAAACAAAGAAGGAAATTAATTGTGGTCTGAGGCCTGATATGATGGAAATATGTCACATGACATGTTATATTTAACATTGTTATCATCATGACCCAGCACATAAATCATCCACAAATGAATGTACAACGTGAATATGATAAAATGTCAGTCAGAGGCATAAATAGAAACATGTCAAATCTTCGTGATGTAAACAAACATGTTCTAGTTCGTATCAAGTATACGGTTCAATGCATGTGTGAAATTCGTTGGTGGGTGCTATGCTTTATGCCAACTATATACGTGTTGGTATTTACCTGGCACCTGCATTGCATGATAAATACCTAATTTATCTCCATTTTACAGACTGATTACTAGTTCATCATACGGGGGCATGTGTGGGTATTCAACCTGCCATGTGTATGTGAAGAAAATCTATAAATATTTAACATAACATACATAATAATATGCCATTTTTTCATTACTATTAGTTGTTCTGAAAATAGTATTTATATTCCCAATAGAGAACATTCCGGATTCCCAGTTCTACCTTCCATTGCATTTCAATGGTATCACTAGGAACCCAGATGAATATAAACATACATACTAATATACCAAATATTTATTACTATTAGTTGCTCTGAAAACAGTATTTATATACCCTATAGAGAGCAATCCAGTTTCCCCGTTCTTCCTTCCATTGCATAATTTACAATGGCATCACTGGAAACTCGGATGAATATAAAATTAGTGTGTGAAACTTGCTTATCGTTCGTTCCAGAAGGCAGTAGGCAGACATGGCGGCGAAGTGCATTTGTAGTATTCTTCAATGTTTAATTTCTCCAGAGACATAACTGTCAGCCAGACTGAATATTGATATCGTGAAAGGAATATTGGTTGTCGGTCAATATAACAATACAGCAATATTTATGTCGGATCCTCTGTATGGTAATGTATGGTAATCATAGGTTAAGGACGCCATGCATATTGTCCTCATACATATCATTAAAGAACAGGACAGAACAGGACAGGAAACTAATGTTAAGACTCTGTTTAACAATTATCGAATAGTTGCCAAAGCACATTTGCATGAGGTATTGACTGAGTACAGTCTTTGAAACACCATTTATAACGAGAAAGTAAGTTTTAGTGTAGATGCTGAAGCCTACACATGATAGTTTTAATCAATACCAATATGAAGTCAACTTACATTTTAGGAAATTGTGCATTTATACGAATACCAGTACATTGAATTCATTACAGTCCTGCAATAGTCATCATATACGAACAATGTTAATATCACCAACATACAGGGGTCTGCCAAACTAGTTATATCGTAGATCTTCAGGAATACATCAACGATGAATCATAACTGACAGATCCCGTTTCGGGATCAATTGCACTCATATGTGCTGTCACGTGGCATGTGTAGCTTCCGGTACGTTGGGAATACGACTGAGATTAATTAAAGCCCTTCATAGCTGACGCACACACGCGCTCCCACGCGCATGCACTTAACACTGGCTCGGGACATTGCTATTAGCAGAATCAGAACAGATCCACGAGCCGATCCGCTTTGTCATAAAATCTGATACTTGACCTAAACAAGTTTGCATTCCATGTAAACACGACCGACGACACAATTATCTTTACGTTAATAGAAACCAGAAACCTGTATGTCATGTGCACGTGCTGTATTCAAATGCCCGTCAATTTAAATAGAAATGCCACCCTTGGTATCCCAGTCAAACTTATTTTAGAATGTGTAGTACTAAAAGCCATGACTTTCTGAACTGTGTCAAATTACGGCATGCCCTCAAACAATAACATGGTCGAAACGTATAAAACTGCACCCAATTCGATCTTCTTCATTTCCAAAATAGGCCCGCGCAATGAATAGCCCGAGAACCGACTCCCTGTCTAATTAAATCATTATGATGACAATTCCGCGAAGTGGCACGTGTGGATTTATCCCAAGCTCTGGCTATTCCTTCTTCAACGAATGTGCCATACCAGTCTCTTGAACAGTGCACGGTCAGTACAACGGCCAGCGCATACGAACGGCACTGAACGCAGATCTAATTTAATGACGGCTCCCCCATTGTGCCAATTTACAAATTGCAAGCTCCCTATAGGGCCTATGCGTGTCTCTAGGACTGGAAATGCCACGACACGAACTATTAGTTCCGCCCAAGTGTGGTGTTATCAGTCTATACTCCAGTCCACGTCTATATATTATAGCCTATTTCACAGTCTAGTACGCAATACCACAGTAATTATGTATGGATGGGTACTTCTGATGTAAGACACTGCCTGATAATCGGGGCAAGGAAGATAATTAATCAGTGTCGGATGTAACATTTCTGTGGATTTCGATATACATGCAGACGTGACTATGAGCCAGGTTACTCCATTACTAGTCTACATCTTACGTCACACACCTATATGCTTTACATGTATAGGGCTGCCGTAGCTGTACCTAGTTATATTGATAACTTCACACATGTGGTGGTTGTTATCAGTAAACCAGGCAACAGCGGATCTGTGTTTTGTTATCTCTTTCCTTAATTCAGAGCCTTTAAAACAATTTATGTTCAATTATCTTAGTACCAGTCTAAGACCAGTATATGAGCGAATTCGTGTCTTAATATTACACCCTTTCCTATTGTATTTTAGTGATATGTTTATGGTGGGAGATTAACCCACGACAACGGTTTTACTGTTGAATGGTCTAGCCATAACTAGTGAACACACAATGGACTACGATTAACATCTATTAAAAAAACCCATATACAACTTGTGTTTATGCGGGTTTTCATCAGGATCTTGTTAGCCTACACTCCTTTCTACTATATTAACTTTACAAGGATAAGTTATTAGTTAGCATATTAGTAAAGATGGACATAGCAGGTGGCATCAACCGGTCGTTAATGAGCTGCGCAGGTAGCGTGGCCAGGTGTATCGTTTACATGAAAAGGAAAAACCACGCGCAGTTAAAGAAACCCGCTTTCCTGTAGCCGCCATGGCTCGCCAGTGGTGTATGAAGTCGGGCCACTGCTGGGGGAGATCTTCATGCCAATTACCTGACGTAGCAGTTGCCAGTGGAAGTATAATATAGCATTGGTATATGATGGATGTGTGTAGGTTATCATTGGTGAACAATTGCTTACATCCTAGTCTGAATAACTTTTTTAAATGTCATGTACGTAATTTACCGCACAGTATTCTGTTAGGAATGTATTTACTGTCAGTTTACATGTCTTTGAATACGAATTGGTGCTTACTACATGATAGATGAATATTCTGTAGCAGACATATAGACACCTTCGTGGTATATAGTTTGAGTTAAAAACATATGGCAATCTATAGCAATGCACGTAACATGCGTGTTTATTATATTTACTATACATCGTTTGTGCATATGCGCATCTACCAATTATTTCAACGTCCATTTAGGGGATTATTATATTAAATTATATAATTAAATTTGAGATTAATTTTTGAATAAATTCTATTGGCCAATTTATATATCTGGGCTACATAATTAATATAAACACACATATTATTGATAGATTGTTCAGGCAACATTAAATTCATTTTCCATTTCATTAAAAAAACATTACGACTAATATTTGGACACCCATATTGTTATCTATTACGTATCCGGGGAACTCGACATGAAACCGGAAATTTAATTGTCACGAACCACAGCGTGTTCGTACAAACAACCTAACGTGCGCGTAGAGTCCTCCCAGCTAGAAGTAGGACTTTAATAACCCCACATCACTTCCCGCCCTGTTTATTAAGCGCCTTATGAGATAAAACCCAAGGAGGTCATTTACGTTAGTGGCGTTGGACTAAGCAAATCAATGGGAACCGGCACATACTTAGATTACTAAATAGTTCAAATCTAGGGAGCAGCCACTCTAATGGCGGCAGTCGTGCCGCGGGGTGCTCCAACGACAAGAAACTAATGTTCGTATAAAAAGCAGCAACGGTTTGGCAGAGACGTAACAAATATCCCACAAGATTCTAAAGATTCTATGATGTTTATGAAGGTTTAACTTACAAATTATGTTATGATCATTTGAATATCTGGGCGAGGAAGCTAACAGACTGCTAACATAAATTAACAAGTGGTTTTTTTAAACTTTGGACTTTGTCTCGTAGCAGTTTAAATCGAATGTCATTGCGTGGCGTGTGCTGTGCAGGCGTCGGCAGGGACCGTCTCCAAATAATAAATAAACAAAAGACGGATTGTAGATAGTCTTGTCTACCACGGAAATGTGCATAACTACCTCGATTAGCTTGTTAACAGGAACTAAACATAAAGACATGGTGGGTGACATTTTATGGTATCAGTGATGCAAAACAATAATATTGTCTCACTTTGGAGAGTGAAACTTGGCAAACAAACGTGGACGTTATATAAGTATGACCATTGTGAAAGAAGAAGTGCACGCTCCAGTTTTAAAATATATATACACTCGCATTCCTATATGTACACATATATAATATAGGTAAACTAATACTCATATACAACCATAATAATAATATTCTCTCATTCAAATCAAAATAAATTAGGTCAATGGACACTAAAAGTGAAGACATTATAATCTATGTACATCTGAAAACATAAATAATTACTTTCTGAAGGGAGCAGCACACTCTATTATATCATCTTTAATACTATGGACTAAAATAAACGGATGTGTAAACGTCAGAAGCTAGACCAAGCTGCTGATCTGTTGATGACAGGGTACTGCAAGCTTCTCTGGATGTTCGTCTGATAGGTATCCTTCCGGAAACGTCATGGCGGTAGGAAACGTTCACCACCTGGCTCCGGTGTAAGACCAATGGAGGATTCAAAATGGCGAGGTCTGCACTAGCGAGTATTGTGTTAATTTAGCACGTGCTGTGCAACGCAGCATCTATCTCAATCCTAAACACGCCTCTCCTGGTAAGTTTTATTGCTCAAATATCCAATCATCACAACGAAGCAATGTCAAGGCCGCGGTAGAATCACCGTGACACACGATGAGCAGGCGGTTCATATTTTTTTCTCAGCAAATACATTCACACATCTTGTAGCACTATTATTTCACCTATACTTGTAGATTCTTTCGCTAGGCTAATCTAAGCTATTCAACTTCCGAACAAGTAAAACGTCACAGATAATGTTAATATCAAAGGTAATAGGACATCTGTAGAGTGAAATACTTGAGCGGAGTTCACATACACAACCTGGAAACTTCTCAAAGTCCGGCCTTGTTGGTTGACGGCCTCACACACAAAGTTGTCCCCGATTTCGGGTAAATATTGCTCTATACGGAGCATGGCAGAAGACACTCCGTGATAGGATAGGAGTTTGATATCACTACTGGAGTTCAACTGAACACCGTCCAGCTTCCACACAACCTGCGGCATAGGGTATCCTTGCGCCGGACAATGTAGTTCCAATGTTTGATCCAAGACCTTTACGGTTTCTGTAATGTTATGACCATCCGGAAAATATGGGCTACCTGGAAATAATAGACATATCATTAATATTTACGAACGTTAGACTATTTATGATAATTCTTAAACGAAAACTTTGCTACTTTGCCATTAAAGAAATGAATACACTACATGTATTATATCACGGGTATTATATTAACACTAAGATAGAACAAGGAAATTAAATATACGGTAGATTTCCAAATTCGGGTACAGGTGGGTCGATTACGATTTTCTTCTTCAGAAACAAAATATGTTTCAATTATGACCGTAATTAAACTCATTTTATTAGCATATACATTGTGGCTAGCAACGTGTCTGATTTCAATGCATTAACACACTCATAATTGCTAGAAGGAAAACACACATTATGTTGCGTTATATCAGCGTGTAATAATACCCGTGTATCCACACCACAGGTAATAGGTTTACTTGTGTAACATGTGTTTTCTATCTGGCAGATGCATAGCATTGCACTGAGGGGTGAAGTATAATCACTCATCTGCATATGTTACGTGCTTGTGCCGAGTAATGCAGTGTATGTGGCGAGTATACGCAGTGTATGTAGCGAGTATATGCAGTGTATGTAGCGAGTATATGCAGTGTATGTGGCGAGTATATGCAGTGCCTGCTGATATTCATCACTTACTATTAAAGCGACACACCGAAGCAATAATAATAATAATAATAAAACATATTTAATAATAATAATAATAATACCAATAATAATAATAAATCTAAAACATTATTAATCCGGTCAATGGCTCAATCTCCATTCAGTTGAACCTTCTCAACATCGGGAGTATACAACTCAACTTCACGTTTATCATCGTTATACAAGTTTAACATTCGCAATACCATTTCATAGTCGAGAAATCAATACCGCGAACATTGCATATTAAGTTTAATATTAACTTAGTTCATACAAATACCCTAAGGGTCGTGTTGGCGTAAAATAATCATATTAACTACAATTTGGGACTAGTGGCTAGATAGTAGATACAGTATTAGGTTGTTCTCTGTTATTGAACGTTATATAGTGGAATAATAATAATATACCGTTATCAATATTGTACGTTTTGAAAACAATTTGGAATAATCCGAAATTGGAATAATACATTAATGTATGGTCGTAAGTAAATCCATACAACCGATGTTCTTCACTGTCAAGTTCAGAATAAATCCAATATTTAAATAGACAATATTTACAACGAATATCTGAATTATCTGAAGATCCACGAACCACGTAATAAGTAGTTGTCCTTTAGTGCCACTAGTTCCATACGAACCAGAGCTGCATACTAAAAGACTACACCGAAACGGTAATTATGGCCTAGAATCAGTCGATCTCTTAGAGGTTGGGATATTAGGACCAGGGCTCTAAGTATAATCCCTAGCAATCGCAATGCACATCGCCATAGAAGCCCAATCTTGCACCACGCTGCATGTACTGATTAGAGCCAGTTAATGTCCACCTGAATCCAAGCAATTTGGCCTATTATCCTGATTAAGTCCAATATGGATTTATACGTCATAACATCATAATAGAAATGTATTGGAACCAACTTTTATCCAGGAAAAGGTACACATCATCATGTTATTCATCCTCGAAAGACTATACTGCCTAATTAACATCCATTCTGGTATGGGCTTAGGGGATTCTTATTGTTATGGAGACATTAAAATGTGAACTCGGCTTGATATACCTGGGACAAATCTAAGATACTATTGTAATTTGGAAACTAAATATGCATACCCACATCCCCGCTTCACCACCCCTCCATCTCCACCCCTACTCTCCATTGTCCATGTAATTTGAAAGACAATCTAGGTTCTCCACACGCAAGAGTTGGCTATGCCGCCACGTCGGATGATCAATAAAGTTGACGTTGGTCATAAACTGACTCCTTTATCAATCCTAAACTGTCTTTACATCATCGGAAAGCTGCCAGTATTAGAGTTAACCCATTTCCACGACAGTGCATAGCTTTTCTTTAAAGAGACCGCATTAATCAACTCGGAAATTTCTTTGATGAGACCAATAAGACGCTTATACGTTTATTCTAAACAAATCTTTGTGCTACAAGACTTTAGTCCGTTGAACCAAGATGTTCACATATTGTTAAATATTTACGGACAAATGACTACCATGCAGCAATCGATTGCCTTGAAAGCTTGAATCGATGATTGGTAATTCGTTGTTTTATAAACCACATATAACCCTAAATACGAATCGATCGCTCCGTACGTGAGTATGTCTAATATATTGCCCAAAGGTATTTTTCGTTGAGCTTGTAAGAAATATTGCCCTGAAGTATTTACGTTGAATCACTTATACTACGATTCAAGAAAGCCGAGGGAACCTAAAACGTCTTTATAAACTTTACACCGGAAGTAACATCACTATTAATCGACAATTTACATTTCATTATCAGATATGTTACATGAAACTGGTCACGGTACATACAGGCAATTTCTCTAGTAATCGTAGCAACTCGTAGCGCGACAGTGGAAGGACCTGGTGATTATGTTATTAGCATTGAAAGATAGGCGGACCGCCATTACCGCCATTTCCTAGTTATGTTCAATCACGACTCGGGAATATTGGTCGGTGGAAAATGTTCCCAATTAGCTTTTAACATTCCCTGGAAAGATTGACATAAAATCTGTGCCCCAGAGCCAGTAGCTCCTGATTATACTGAAGTCATTCACAAAACAGTTCTTTCAGTGTTGTTAGATCTGACAGGCTTAAAAAGCGGTAACTGTGCCAAAGCTTTGCTTTGCGAACTGCGGATAAAATGAAGTTCGATTTCGTCGTGAAACATGGGTTTTAAGTTCAATACAAACTGCACGTCTGAACAACGCTTGATAAAAATAATACAAAATGCATAGTTGGAAATGTTAACTATTTGTTCTACCAGCTTGTACAACTTAGCTAATCTAAACATCAGATTTATATACTAGTATACGTAAATAATTGTGGCTCATGTGTAATTACAGATCTTCTGCAAGGCACGATAGAGAGAGAGAGAGAGAGAGAGAGAGAGAGAGAGAGAGAGAGAGAGAGAGAGAGAGAGAGAGAGAGAGAGAGA
>JAUTBT010003008.1:0-27962 GCA_032361225.1 Lepetodrilus schrolli | reverse complement strand
GGTTTACTGCAACATTCAGCGCTATGGATGTTGCGGGTTTCCTCCTGCCCTAAACTGACAAGTCGTGATATAAGTGACTTAAAACCCCAATGAAAAAAAAAATGGGAAAAAAAGGCAACATATATAGCAACCATTCTGAAAGAAAAGAGAAACAAAAGTAAAATGGTTATTTGTTTAACTTTAATGGATAATTTGAAAGTATTTTTTTCTTCTCCATTTACAGAACAAATCACCAACACGAAAGTCGAGTACATTCCCTGTGAAGAAAGCCTGGGCCAGTGAAGTTGAATATGAGAAGAACGAAACAGGAGCTATGGATGAACCGGGTAAATTTGTTTAAATGGTTACTTGTCACTACTACAAGACAATGACAAATAGATTTACTACAATCCATTCAACACTAATATTGTCAGCACTAGACAGACAATTTATAAAAGCAAAGTTAATATCTGAAATACTTTATATATTTAACAAGTTTCAATGCAATATAGAATATATGATGAATTTATATATCTGAATTTTTAATTTTTTAATTTACCATACTGTCTTGTTTTTGCAAGTACTATGAGAATGACCAATTTGAACAAATCAACAGTCACTATTGCAGGCTATCCCCCAATCCCTGATGGACCCTTCAACCCCACCAACTACTCTGGGACCCAGATCAATGTGTGGGGTGGGGCTCCCCCTGGGGCGTGGCCGGGCATGAGTGCACACCCTGGGACCGTGGTGATTGGTGGACCCCAGCCCCCCAACATTCAATATGGCTACCTTACAGAACAGATGATAGATGTAAGAGCACCGTTTGTATTGGAGGCTTACAATCTATTCCGCTTATAAATTCAATATATCTGAGCAATGTATGATTGAAAAATTAGAACTAGTGATGCTTAACTCCAATTTATTTGAATAATGTACAGGTGAATTAAGTCATAGATGATGTACTGTTTTATTTTATGAATTGTTATCTTTTATTGTTTATTAAACCGTAAAATTTATGTTTGAATCATATAAATTTGATAAACATCCTGTGACTTTACATTAAATATATTTGTATTTATACAACTTTATTTAATAAATGTCCAATTACAGAAGCTGAATGCACCAAACCGCCCTGTGACAGTGCGAGATCTACGACAGCTGATGGATGAGAACAATAAGCCCAAAGCCCCCGCCCCTCAGCCGCCACCTCCACCCCCACCCCAGCCAGCTATCGAGTACAAGCCTGTGTATAAGGACCCCCCTCTAGAGCCCGTTAGCCCAGGCAAAGGTAGGCTGGTTCTCATTGGCTGTATTAAATGAATATCATTATTTGTATTTACCATGATTTCTGAATTGTCAAATGTTATTAAATTGCTTTTGGGAGAATAGAATATTAAAAAATTTGAATATGAGACTCTTTAAAAAAAATATCAGTGTATGTTTATAACTTGAGTCAAATATAACTTTCGTGATCAAAATAAATTTAGAATAATTAATCTGTGTATAGTAATGATGAAGGGGCGGGTGGTAGCGCAGTGGTAGAACAGTTGGACTTTGGAGCCAAAGATTCCAGGTTCAAATCCAGCCCCGGGAGCCCGGCATTAATGTTCGCGAAAGTTACCTTTCTGACACGATATTGATAGGATGCGATGTCTGGAGAGTGGCAATGCAGTTATCATCCTTGGTCTTGTCAGTACCAGCCGATGCTCGCAGGTTTACTGCAACATTCAGCGCTACGGATGTTGCGGGTTTCCTCCTGCCCTAAACTGACAAGTCGTGATATAAGTGAAAGAATCTTGAACGCGACTTAAAACTCCAATGCCACAACAACAAAAAAACAACAAAAAAACCCACTATATCTCACCTGCCCGTAGAACCAGGGCGAGGCAGCCATCTTGGTTTCACTGCCGTGATAGTACACTCCAGAGTCGTTTACCACCGACTCATTCCTCCATTCTTCATCATCCATGTACACCCAGTCATCTATAACAATTACCCGACTATGCTAATATATCGGTGGATTTCCCAGATTATAAATTGCATGATTTCTGCCTATCCATACGCAAGCTATGCTATGATCCAAGATAGAACACTGTATACTATACCTAGTATGTTTTGTTGTATTCAATATATACATAAAGATCAGTGGTCTGCCACGCGTTATTGTAAGGTAGATGTCTGTCTATGTAGTACGTTAGCCGACAGATCCTTAAAGAATCCCAAAAATGAAATTAAGTGTAGAAATAGAGAAATAGGATATGCATTGTAAAATATTACTGGGTCAAATGCATCCTGTATGTACAAACGTGGTACAAGTGGTTTTTTAAACTAAGGATAGCAAAGTGAATACTGTAACCGCGGAGTATGTTCTCGCACCCCCCCTCCTCACATTGGCACCAAGGGTTGAAGATGATGCTGATCTCCTCGCAGTGATGGTATTGCCAGACAATACTTCTTCCCTCGTCAATGTCCACAGTCATCCTTGCACTGAATGCCCACTCGCCAATAGCCACCGATGCAGGTACAAACACTGCCACAGTAAGGGAATACTTTTCCTCGGAGACGCACGTGGCTCCCCAGTGGTTAGGAATATAAGAGTTATCCTCCTTTGTCAGAGCGAACGTGGCGCCGAGGTTCTTATTGGGTTTGAAGTCATCACCTGTCCACAGCAACAATAGTGACCGTAACAGTGTATTTATGACATATAAACATGAAAAACAACAGTATTTTAACTCGCGAACGTGACTAATACGCTGGCAAAGGTACCTATAAAATGTTTGGTACTCAGGGGAACCATTTAATATCGTAGTTAGCTATTCGGTAACATGCAAAATAAATCGATAACCTTACACAGGGGTGTTACAGGTATATGTACATGTATGCACTCACCAAGATTGAATGTTAGAGTGAGGTTGATTCTGGAGATGTCGTATTGCTTGTTAAAGTGCAGTGTCATAATGAATGCATCTCCCCTGCGGATTACCAGCTCTGCTGATTTCTTCACTGGATGACAACGCTGATGGCCGGTGCATTGATACATGCTGGTGTGGTGCGTCCTCGCGTTCTCCTCCGTGTGCAGGTCCACTCCTGTCACGTGTAACCTGGTGTCTAACTCCTCACTACTCAGACTGGGCCTTGTTTCTGAAGGTTGAATACATCGATAATGACCGGATATACACACCATATACACACACAATACGCTTTGCCTAGTATATGTTGTATATAGGCCAATAATGCTATAAAGGATCACCATTTTGTGTGTGTGTGTGTGTGTGTGTGTGTGTAGTTCTCGTCGGGGGTATTTCCGGTCTTGGACTTCCGGTCACAGCTAATCAGAATACGAACTGACTTATTAGAATGCCTATTTAAGGACATGTTTTTTCGTATCTTTTTATATGTATGTCTCTTGTGACATAATTATACTTTTTATATGTATGTCTCTTGTGACATAATTACACTTTTTATATGTATGTCTCTTGTGACATAATTATACTTTGCACTCGCTGAAGGTCGAATTAAAATGCTTGCACTCGATATGCAATAGGACATCGTGTAATATCCTATACATTTTGACTAAATAGATGTTTGTATATTGGTTGCGATTGAAGATACTGACTGATGTTCAGATATACACATGTACCTCGAGTCGATGTGTCAGCCCGGTGTGATGTCCTGTAGTGTGTGAACTTCCTGTCTCTGTCACCAGCTGTGGGCCAGGCTCGACTGAGTGAATACCACGGAAACCGCCGAATGATCCCCTCATCACTGGCGAGAGACAGCAGTAGTAAAACGAGCAATTAGATAGCAATCTGTGTATATATTTAGTCGAATTGTCCATCCATCCATGTATCAATTCATCAGTCTCTCTCTAATTACCTAGTACGCACATAATAATAATAATAATAATAATAATAGTAATAATAATGTCCGCATTTTTAATTCCCCAAACCCATGTTGAAAGCGTGCTCATAGCGCTACATTATTACCCCGGTTAATGGATCAGTGTGTTCTGATTTTCCTTCTCAACTCCATGGGAGTATACATTATACACAACCAGACAAACAAATACACACACAGATAGACACACATACACACACGATACATATACACACATACACACATACAAACAAGCACACACATACAGACATACACATACACACATAAACCCAGATACACATACACACAAATACACACAACACACATACACAGACATACACATATACACAGACATACACACATACACACAGACACAGACATACACACATACACACACAGACACACACAGACTTACACACATACACACACAGACATACCCACACAGACACACACACAGACATACATACATACACACACATACATACACACACACAGACACAGACATACACACACAGACATACACACACACAGACATACACACACAGACACATACACACAGACATACACACACACAGACATACACACACAGACACATACACACAGACATACACACACAGACACAGACACACACACAGACACACACAGACACAGACATGCACACACAGACATACACACAGACACACACACACAGACACATACACACACATACAAACACACACACACATACACACACACAGACATACACACACACACACACATACACACAAACACACACACACACATACACACACACACACATACACACATACCTAGGTTGTTGAGTCATGATGGTGTTAGTATCTACATGGGGTTCTGTCTCTATGTTCAATGGTGAACTGCTCTGACTGTTGTTGGATTGTGATTCTTGACTCTGCTTATTGTCTGATCGTTCCTCTGGGTGGACTAAGTTATCATCTAGTTGTCTGAAAGAGGAATTCATGCATTATAGGGCGCCTAAGTAGCTCAGGTTTATTTTTCGAATTTCCTATAATTGCCCAAGTTCCGGTGATAACCAAAGACGAGTACGTTGACTAACCTCCAGAGAAAATCATAATACGCCGTTAGTACGGATCGTGGGCTTAGATTTCTGTTCGATTCAGAGAGGAATCCTGTTGTTGAGCATGTGTTCAGACGTCCACACGTGATGCAACGTGAGGTACGTACATGAAACAACTGCCACGAACATGTCATCGTGTAGGTGATCACCAGAATCTTTAAACCGAATATGTCTAAAAATATAACTTGACCCACTTAGGCACCCTTTTATCACATTATGTTGTTTAGTAAACATACCACGTTAATAACATTATAGTGAATGCTATATTACGTTCTAACTAGATGAATACATAAGAGCGTAGATACCACATACCAATCATCGCCTGAGAACAAAGATATTCTAACCCACTACAACGGTTTTGAGAAAATCGTGATTGAAGTTTTGCATATCCCAATTTATAAAAGATAGTGGTGGTTTACAGCTGTAAAACTTTAAACATACTTAACTTAAGACGTACATAACTTATACCAACACAAAATAGAAATTAAATCATGTTAGTTTTCGTAAAAATGCACATTTCTGTTATGAGATTAATAACATCAATTTTTTTAATAGCATTTGGAGATAGAATCGTCTGGTCTTCGTTGTATCATGTCAGATTGTACTATGTTATATTCACGACTGTGGAGTTAGAACAACGTTATGCGCCGAAAACACCTTTATTTTGTTATTTTGAGGCTGAAACCTCGCGAGGACATAGAACAAGGCCTAATTTTCTCTGTCAATGTATTCATAATTAAATATATATACGCTGGTTGTACTATTAGATCTCATGTATATATGCATTGTGAGCCATTTCACAAATGGTCTTCTCAGATAACATCCTTTGTCATTCTACTTGAATCCACTCATAATAATCCACGCATTTCCATTTCAGTTCTAAGAATTTTTTTTTGTGGTAAAACAACAAGCTCAGTTACCATGGACCTGCAGTTAGGACAGCAATTATCAATTACCAACTGTGTAGCGACGAACCATGAATGTCTGTCTGTTTACACGCTGCCTGAGAGGTTCACATCGCAGTGAATAGGTTGTATACATACAAGACGTCAACGTCTCAATTACTAAAGTAGTGAGGTGTGTCGCTTCATTGTGCCGATATCTAGATGTTCGTTAGTGATCAGTTCTAATTGCGTATATCGATTCAGGTATTCTGATCTCGCACCTACTAATGAACACAAAGCAATGTATACATTCCAATGGTATGATATATTTAACGACGATCTGCAACAATTGTCATCGACTTTTGCTGCACCAACGGCCTACTAGATAACATCTGTAGAACGCACACACTGGCGAACTAGCACAATAGTAACTATTGAATATATATAGAGGATCTCACATGAGTGGTCATGTATTAATGAAGTTATTAAACGAACTGGCAAAACTGATATATTGCAAGGCTTTGCCGAGCATAATATCATTTTTGCCACCGAGTTTAATAAATTCAGTAATATATGAACACGAATGTGTGATTCTATGTATCACATAACTGTAGAAACTAATGTAATATCAATTTTTAGTCACAAACACCATATAGAAAAATGTTTTGGGAACTGGGTGAAGGCATACAGACAAAATATAGTTCCAGGTAAATATTAATAAATGTGATTGCATATTTAATTGAAGAATATTTTAACATTATATTCGCCAAATTAAGTCCCAAGAAGAAGCACTATTCTTGATTGTTAATTGTGCTCAATGTAATGACAATTAAAACAAGGTATAAGAAGTACCAATTAAATGACACTATTTTGCTAATTTTAGTACAATGTATTATATACATGCATTTTCCTTATTTATTTATCATTACAATGCGATAATTTATAATACAAATATCGTTATACACAATAGCATACACGTACTGCTTTCCTAGACTGACATCTATATATTCCAGAACGAAAGTTGACCGAAATATATACTACATTAATGAATTATTGCAATAAAAAGCATCCGTAATTTTCTACATCAATATGCCAATTTTATAACGTTGTTAATAATGCTTACTACATGTATATGTTTTTACTGCCTGGCTCAACATAAACGCCAATATTCTACATGTCTTGGTATGTGATAAACATTCATTCTTTTACTCGGGCTGCACAATTCAAATGTCTTCATTAATTCATATTTGATTTTTCTCTATAAAAGATAGTAAGAAACTAAAATCAATAATATATTTATTTGACCCGACCAATCTACAAACTGCTTCAAATGTCGGTTTATCTATTTTTAGTACTAATGTTTGCATTATGAAAGAAATTCCAATGAGTTGATGATGTTTATTGTACAAAATCCACAAACAATATTGCTCCATTATATTTAGTAGAAAAACTACCACCTCAAGTAGGGACCAAAATAAATTATAACCTAAGATATTCGCAAAACATAAATCAACCATTATCAAGAACATAATATGAAAATAATAATATTTTCAATCAGGAATTTATCTATGGAATAATTTACTCCCGCATGTGAAACAATCAAACACATTTTCAAAGTTCAGATCTCAAATGACGCCTCCAACTGTGAAATTACCTAAATACTATGAACATGGAAATCGAAAATGAAATATTATACATACGAAACTGAGACATTCCGTTAGCCAACTGAATTATGATTTGCATAACTTTGGTATGATTGATGATTCGTCTTGTTTGTGTGGAAATCCTTGTGAAAATTTACTTCACTTTTTTATAACTTGCAATCTATACAGAAACATTAGAGAACAATTATTGAATACAATTAATGATATTATTCAAGGTACAGCAACTGTAGACATACACTTATTTTTGTGCGAAATTCAGATTTATCTTATAACGTTAACATAGCTATATTTCATAAAGTTCATACGTTTATAAGAAAATCCAATCGTTTTTAATATTCCATGCCTGATAATGACTACACAAATGTATTTATATCCTGAAATATTACTGTCTCTGTACTTGTATATATGTCCATACCCTTGCCGTATGTATGTGTATCTTACTGTCCTGTTGTCTTATTTCTGTAAATAGTTCTTTATTACTTTATGATATATATGTACACTATTTGTGTAAAGTACACAGGAGCGGATATAGAAAGTAATCCTTTTCTGACGAATAGAATATGTTTAAATCAAAATAAAAAACACAGTCTTGTAACTCTGCATACAGTTTAGTAACTCAGATAAACTCTGTCATGCATGGCATTGTTTAAATGTTTTTCTTGATATTTTCGTTGTTTTGGGTACCTCACAGTACTACCTTGCACATAAAATACTTATATGAAACTTATAAATTCAATAGATCATTTGTTTTATGAATCTTTTGATGTCATACTGCGCAAAGACAAACTCGGTTAC
Organism: Lepetodrilus schrolli; assembly: GCA_032361225.1. Lineage (NCBI taxonomy): Eukaryota > Metazoa > Mollusca > Gastropoda > Lepetellida > Lepetodrilidae > Lepetodrilus > Lepetodrilus schrolli. The sequence continues at coordinate 19,665 of JAUTBT010003008.1, read as the reverse complement.
TAGATGCTATGCTAACAGAGTCACTCCCTCGACTTGCGTATGCATATACAAATACGTACACATAATAGTTACATATAATCACCCGACGTCGAACTAACTTGACCTCAGTTTACAATGTTTAGTCCTTCTTCATAGTCAGTGGCATCTCATGCATTGAACCGCATGTTCATCTAACCTTTAAATGGCAGCCGCATTTGTACACGTATTCAAATCATTCCCATATGAATGCGATGCGTACGTGTCGTGAATTATAATACGGTAAACATACACATGCACAATGAGTAAAGAATTGGTAAGAATACTAGAAAAATAGCATCAATTCGCATATTATTCTTAGGTACTATTATGGTCTTGAGGAAACGGATTGAAATTGTAATCAATTGTTAAGTTAAGTATTGATCATAACACTGAAAACAGATAACTGAAGACATCTTCTATTACCTGAAAATGAAAGAATAATTAAAATTAGTTTGTGTGGTACTTATCCTGTTCCACACTGAACACAGGCTAAAAATGGTTGTTGTCACCTAAGGCAAGTGGCTTAGTTCGAAAATATATCTGTTCACCCAGCAAAGTGGGTACCCGGAAGGATGGCGTGGACATGCGAATGATAACCTTCTAGCTCATTGAATGGCAGCATGGGTTGTATGATACCCTGTGAGTTCAGAAGGTAAATGAAAGAACACGTTCTCTCTCTCTCTCTCTCTCTCTCTCTCTCACACTGTATCTGTCTGCCCATCTATATATGTTATTTAAGTACATGAATGGCTTTAAACAACTACTGCAAGTGCATACGCACCAATTATTCTGACAAACCTGCGTAGTGGGCAACTTGTAATTTTGATCTCTTCTTACGACGAACAATCTTGTTTTTGTTTGACCGAATTCTAATGGAAAACCAATCTGACGCGGAAACATACGGGGATTCCCCACGGCGGGGCAGCCTACTGACTCAGTCACCCCGGGAATGTGTGCATAGCATTGTCAAAATGTAACTAAAGTGCTCGACATCATCAAATAGACGCCAACGCATTACATACCAGCCCGATGTTACAGAACATTTCTTTTAGGACAATTTCATTCTCAAAACACGTATTGCTCTCAAAAGCCAATGCAAAATGTGAGTTGAGTATAAATCCTGCTCAAAAATGTTTTGTAATCTCGGGACCTGAACTTTTAATATAATAGTGTAAAACATACTCGGATATATATTATAAATACAAACGTCATACAGTAAATAGCATATTGATAACATGAGACAAACTAGCAATATAGGTAATATGTTTTAAGAGTTTCTATAAGTCTGTTCCGTCCGTCCGTCTGTCTATACCCCCCCTCTCAATCTATCTCTCTCTCTCTCTCTCTCTCTCTCAATCTGCACTATCCTTTCCCCTCATAGCTAATAGATCAATGGATTTAATTAATTTAATATTTTCGAAATAAAGTAAGTACGCATCCATCATTACAGCACGCACTGCATTTAACGCTCAGAAAACAGTTATAACAACGTTCTCTTTTGAATAACAATATTTCAATATCCATTGCTGTGCAGATTGTATTGCCTGCTTTGAGGAAAATTATTTTTTAAGTGAATTTCTAATCATATTTAGCAAGAGTTATACTCACGCAGATCAACTTGTGTATACGGCTTTCTGATCTAAAATACCTTAAGCTTATTACTGTAACATGGGAAGTCATGGAAAATCCCACTATGCATGTAAACATGCTTTGATCTGATTGGCTGATTTCGCATCAACTTCCGTGCGGAGGTGGTTACGGAAGGTTTTCCCTGTTATAAATATAACTGGGCTTCCCCATGTTATTCATATGACTGACGTTGCATTTTAAATATGTTTCAAGGAACATTTAACAGTAATTAGAATTATAGATGACGACAGACAGGCAGGTAGGTGATCACTATTTCTCTTGAATATATTTCAGACATGACTATAAGTATCGAGGAAATCGATATAACCTAAATACATGACTGACAGGCTTGAGATTAAGGAATGGTGATAATAAATTTATTAATATATTAACATGTTTCTGTGGTTAAACAAACCCTTCAGAGATATTCTTATTCACCTGGGAGTGGATGAATCTGTTCAACTGTAAATAGTTCTAGAATATCCTTGCATTAGTCTAGATTCCTTGGTTTACGGACTGTTATGTGATAATTTTAGCTGGGTCGGTCGAAAATATAAATAAATGTAATTTGATATTTCGACCATTCGGGTCCAATATACAAATAAAAGTAATTGGATATTATGAATTGTACGTTGACAGAAAATAGATATAATTAATCAGTATAATTGTTATAAACACCAGTACACAGGAATTATTATGTTATAAATGCACAATTATTTTCAACGTAATGCTTGTATAGCAATAATTGTTATGGATTATACCTTCATTATACATATTTACCAGTAACCAATCAAATTGGCTTCAACTTTGTGTCAACCATTGCCTGCCACTCATTGTTCATGTCAAATGATCGTTTATACAACTTGTTCCTTCAACATCTATTATTATAATTTTCTAAAGGCTAGTACGCTGTCAGCGGAATATAATAAATATAATTATTTTTATTTTCCAAAGTGATGTTGAAATTGTGACTTCTCAAGAAAACACACACAAAATATATATATAAATACAACATATTAGCACACTATACAACGCTCTCCAGCTCCATGCTGTGAGACGCATGCGTCCCAAAGAGGGACCAATCTGCCGAAATCAGCTAAGCTGGAAGGCGACTGTCAAAGTAGTAAACCCCACTACCACCGCACACTATATTTAATTCATTGTGGATAACTTAGAGATAATGCAATCTGTAAAATTGGAAGAATACTTTCTACCCATTAGAGTAAAATCTACAGTGATAGATACATGTATGTATGTGTGTGTCTGTCTGTCTGTGTGTGTGTGTGTGTGTGTGTGTGTGTGTGTGTGTGTGTGTGTGTGTGTGTTTACATATATGCATGTATATATGTATGTATGTATTATATGTGGCGAACAGCTTGATATGCTATTTTCGGAACACAACTCATGACTTAAACAATCTCGATAGTTGCTATTGATAATACGTCAACAGCTGGTCAATGGTATGGACGGTTAACAATTAAGTATACTGTATAATCGCTATGGATAAATTACGTCGAACTATTTTTGTCCAATATACAATGCACCCGATGTATTGTAATGATGACAAAAATAAAAATACCTTGACAGCATACATTGTGGTAGGGTGTACTGTTACATTGTGGTGAGCAGGCATTCCAAGAGGGGTGTGGTTTGAGTGGAATGTGATGTGGTTTGGGAGTCGGGGATGATTGGAGTGGTATATATATATATATACACACACACACGCACACACACATACACACATACACACACATACACACACATATATACACACATACACACACATACACACACACATACACACATACACACACATACACACATACACACACATATATACACACATACACACACATACACACATACACACATACACACACATACACACACATACACACACATACACACACATACACACATATATACACACATACACACACATACACACATATATACACACATACACACACATACACACACATACACACATACACACACATACACACATACACACACATATATACACACATACACACACATACACACACATACACATACACACATACACACACATTCACACACATACACACATATATACACACATACACACACATATATACACACATACACACACATACACACACATATATATACACACACATATATACACATATATACACACATACACACACGCACACACACACACATGCACACACACATATACATAAGGGTATGACTTAATGACAATATATGTGCAGCGTTGCACGCTTTATTATATCTTTATAGATTATATAGATATGTGTGTAAGTTATAATGTCAGGGATATGACTTACTGACAACGTTATGATAATGAACGAATACCATATAAATATACAGTCGTCTTGCCATACTAAAACGGATTTATTTAGCGGCTCGCAATTTTCACGATTTTGTAAAATATAAGAGAAAAACGTATTCACGATTTGTAAAATTCACAGAAACTATGTACAATAGTAAATGGAACACTTCCAGATACTAATTATGCGCATGAGTATAACACAATCACATAATAAACTATCAAATTTGTTTATTCCATATACCCCGTAGAGCTACACTTTGTTTATTCCGTATAACCCGTAGAACTACACTCTGTTTATTCCGTATACCCCGTAGAGCTACACTTTGTTTTTTCCGTATACCCCGTAGAGCTACACTTCGTTGGTTTGACATAGGTATTACATACTACGTTGTAACCGTCTGTGCGCTGTCAACATTGAGCGCGACCTAGCTAGCGTCACACCTATAGCTAGTGTCACGCATGTAGCTAGCGTCACACCTGAAGCCTACAGTATAGGTTTGTATCTACATACAACGTGGGACACTCGTGTTTTGTGACGTCACAATACAAGTTATTTACTTGGTTCTTCAGAATTCAGGCAAAGTCACGGTTGACACAGTTACCATTCGGGTCGGTGTCTAAGTGATAACCCCACCCACCAGCCAGACAGCATATTAGTCGCTCGTATCACTATTGGCAATATATAAATACTAGTATTGTATACTGTCAGTATACTCAACTCGACAGTAGCGAATCACAATGACCAATGATAGTTCCGAGTAAAGGGTGTTTAGCGTTTCAATGGAGCTTCAACTATAGTTGAAGCAAGCCCTTAATTTGCATGTTACGGTCTGCCAACACCGCTCTACGTTTATTTAAAGGCATACAATCACGGGTTGTTAACATATTTCATGGTTAAACGTAATTTACCTGAAGGTATGTAAGCCTATATTTGATTTGTCTACACAAGTATATTGGGCAACAAGCTACATTTTCCCGCATGTCGTTTTCAATATTGTCATATTTTATTTTATTTTATCTCGCGATAAATAGAAATCAAAAATAAAAGAAATACGAGGTCCTACTATTAAATGCAATATTTAAATATAGATGATTAAATACTATTTATTGCAAATTTTGTTCATGGTGAATTTGAAGCATAACATCATACAGTAAGAACATATTCTCCGAAATATATATATGATCTACTGGAAGGTTGAATATGGACATTATTTAAAGTGTTTTGGGCGTTTAAAAAACCCAAACATTATTCCTATTATGTGCAAACATGTAAAATAACATCTTTTGTGAATTTTACCAAATTACCATGAAATAACCCGGAATAAGAATGCATTTCAAGTAAGTATGAGAACAAGCAAGTATACAGATATTTCGTGAGGGTGATCGTCTCAATCGGTATACTAGTAGGCCTATTTGTGAAAGAAATATCCTTCATGATATATGTTAATATTAATGTACTAAGATATAGGTATGATAGGGCATGTCGATAGTCTGTGCTTTTGTTATCTATCTACTAGTTATTTCCTATTTATCTACTAGTTATCTACTAGTTATATACACATAATGAAATACGATTTTCTGGTATCTACAGAACCAAACTTAGCATTTTTAGTACGCGTTATTTAGTGGGGTAACTGTATCGAAATGTAGGCATAACAAAGTACGGTTTCCTTGTATCTATAGAAACAATGTTATTTAGTGTGGTCGTGGGGTGGGGGTGGGGTGGGGGTGGGGGGTGTAGCTCCCTGAAATTTCGAAATTTGGGTATTATAAAATGCGATTTCCTGGCATCAGTAAAGATATTGACAGATCTTAGCACCCAAGTATTACCACCGGAACTTTTTTAATGTAGGGGTAATGAACAGCGATCTACTGGCATCTGCAGAAAGACACCTAAGAATAATGAAATACGATTTCCTGGTGTCTACAGTACCCAAATGAACATTTTTCGCACCCGTTATCCAGTGGCATGCTCCAGAAACTTTTAGAATGTAGGCATAACAAAGTACAATTTCCTGATATTTATAGCAAAAAAAACAACAACAAAAAAAACAAAAACAATGTCAATGTTATCTAGTGTGGTCTGGGGGTATGCTGCCCGAAAATTTCGAAATGTAGGTATAACAAAGTGAAGAAAGACACCTTAGATACCTACTAGCGTCTGGAGGCAGCTTCCAGAAATTTTGAAATACAGACACAGATACGATGTTATTTTCATCGACGGATGTTCCTGGACATGTTGGCATAATGAAATGCGCTTTCGTGAACCCTGCATGCAGAAATACAATGGCATCGTTGCATTGAAGTTTCCATTCTATCGTGATATATACTATAATTATTTGTTTTGAAGACTAGGTATATATGCATGCATGCTGTTTCCAGTCATCTCTAGAGAGAAATTGTCATTTTTGAGCTGATGCCTTTGAATTGTAGAAGTACTGTAAATTATTCACTTCTAATTAGATCTAATTTATATAAAAAGTGAACATTCAGTATCATAACTATCCTAGAATAATGGTAGAATTAAATATTTGTTTAATTATTTACGCTGTTCTTTCGCTTTATTATATATAAAGCAAACAATGGGCAACAAACAGGGGAGGTCTAAGGCCCCATCTCTAAGGCCCCCACCCCCGATCCGCTGCTGTTACATATTCATGTAATGCACACTCACTTAAATCCAGTGTATTCTACTACACATCGCAGGTACAAGGATGTGCAGGTATATTCTACTAAACACCGTGCCCTTAGGCACATATGTAGTATATTCTACGAAACACCACTAACATGGCGGGACAGAGTCGAGAAAGGATAAAGGGCGCTGGAGAGACAATCACGTGACAATCACTTCTTTTTAAGCCACTGACGTGAAGCGCCCCTCGAGATGATCTATAGACTTGTTCTCAGTAGTAAGTAGTTATTACTCTGAATTGAATAACACCAAAAATAGATTACTTGTCGCTAGTCGTCTAATTGGATCAATTGATTCACTGGTTGTGGACGGTTTCATATATCAGTTCCCAAATATAAGCTGCGAGGCATAGAAGGCTACATGTTGACAGTGAAGTGACTGTACTAAAATAATGACTTTACGGAAAGTTAATATCCCTTGACATGCTAGACGATAGGATAACGACTAAAGCACATCAGATGTTAATATACTAGTATTGAGAATATATCAAAATACATGATTGTTATTAGTAATCATCTGTAATGTGACAAACATTGACAGTTATCAACTTGGTTACATGTACCAAGAAATGCACGAAGAATACATTGATGGCAGTCCATACTAGTCAGAGCATAGATACATTTATATGTTCAACATTCAAAATTGAATAATATAAATCGACATTATTCTTGTTAATATTATATGTAGATATAAATTAGTTTTACTTATGTGAACAAAACAAATATGCAAATTGCTACTGTACATTGTTGCTGATAATTAATATACTTCATATACATATCTTGAGCATACTGAATTCACAGTTAAATCTTGGAAGAGTAGAGAGTTACATTTTAATATTTCATGGATTCCGTCCATCTTCAGTTAACCATGCCATGCATTCTTACTCTAGGAATCATGGCGTGGACTACCAGTCTGTAGGTCTATTTCTCAGAAGGTTATCCGCACTCCTGTTGCCATCTTGAAGCACTTCTAATATATTTGGTTTCCACTGTCCGACCTCAACGTACGGTACCCTTTCAAGTCGGCATTATGTAGATTTGACTACACGTATATAGTTATAGTACATTATAAAAATGCACAAATGAGAAGAAATGCTAAGTATGGTTCTGATGCACTGGACTATAATTACGTGCATACACGTATGCTCTCAACACTATGGTATTGACATATTGTTATTAGCATGTAATCTATGTTTAATCAAGGCTCAATCGTGTTTTCATCGCTTGTTACCCAGTACATGACGGTTATGGGCAGAGGATATTTCAAGTATTGAGCTTCGGCCTGTTCCCAGCCTAGTGATTCAGGCCATCACGCGTTCTTCTCATATGGACGACGCTTTAATTGTGCCAGCTTTACTATTTCTGTAGTTTGTAACCATCTTGATACAACACCAAGTAGGAAGCGATAATAGGTGGTTGGAAAATACAATTTCTATGTCGTCATCGTCAGTATTGATTATACCTGAGTGTGTGAGGTGTGTGTGTGCGTGTGTGTGAGAGAGAGGGGGAGAGCGAAAGAAAATGTATGTGTGTGTGAGAGATGGAGAGAAATAGTGTGTGTCTGCATCTGTGTGTGTGTGTGTGTGCGTGTGTGTGTGTGTGTGTGTGTGTGTGTGTGTAGCGTCCCTCTTCCTCTCATTGCGTATGTCATACAAAATATTTATTTGAAATACTAAGTTACGAGTATCATATTTGTGTCAATATTCAATTATCGCCAGAAAGCGGGTGTTGAGAGGTAACGAAGCAATCATCTAGGCGTTACAAGAGCATCAATAGCGTCACATGGAATACTTACACAAGTCATAGTTTGTTGTCGTTACTAAGTCCCGACTATTTACACGTTCTGGGATTTCCATTACTGGGATTGGCTTACTTACTACAACATTCTTTATATTGTATCACTGTTCCGACTACACTGGATTTGGTATACGTTCTCTAGCATACTGTATACTCTCACCGGTAGATGAAACAATACAAATAACGAATACCATAGTACTAGCATTCTCCTTTTATCTAATCGGAGATAATACAACAGCGCTTGTGTCTCTATTTGCGGCATATCTACGAACCATGTTAACAGCAACACAAGTTTGCAACTAAATACATAATCTTGTATTACTGTTCGATAGAACAGATAGGTAGTTAGCCAAAGGCAACGTTGGTCGACTTTGAAGTAGTAAATTTACTAAAGTATTAGTCCGACGTTTTTTTTAATAGCTTTTGCGTTCCGCTTATTTCTTATTTAATAATTTAATTTATGACCAAATACTGGCTCCCGCAGGAGACAACAATGTTATTCTACAGGTGATAACGCTTTTCGAAATCATTGATTGGTTATGAATTACTCATTTGCATATGTTATCTACTGTGGACAAAAAACATCATTTGATTTTTCAACCATTGTGATGTTATCGCTACAATTGTGATGTCGTAGCATTGGGATTTGGGGAGCAATTGCCCCACCTTGAATTTCTGAAAAGTAATATTTTCATAAGAGTGTTTATGTACATGCACATAACAATGCTTTACATTTCTTTATTTCATTACGACATTTTTCTTACGATCGTTCATCGTTGGTAAAGTCTCTGGCTGGTGTGACCAGACACTAGTATTCACATATATTTGGTCATGTCTTCCTATATGGTTTGTGCTGATTGCAAGGTACTCTGTATTTTACAAACTGAATTCAGTTAGTAGTAAGCATACACTACCACTATTTCTCTATCTCTGCCACCCGCCCTAAACAAGCATACACTACTACTATTTGTCGGTGATTTCGCAGCAGTATGTTTCAGTTAAGAATCCACCTTATTTTATGGTTGTAAACGCAATGTATGGACAATTGGAAAGTCCAGACGTGTGAGATAAAATATTTTCAGAGCCTTCTATTATCGAATATTTAAGTATTTAAGTATAAATTGCATGAGATCATTGTACACGATGTACACACATTTTCCGTGGGAACATATCCCAAGACCCCCTGTATACAGGCTTGGACTTTAATGTGTGCCCTTGGTCAATTAAATTTGTGTGATCTCATTCGAATCCACATCACTGACAATATGGAGGCTTCAAATATGGTCTAAAATTGGGTATTTTCATATATTTGTGTTTAACATTATATATCAGTTTCAGTTCCTTCATGCCCCGTGTGATGTGTAATATCGACATATGTAAATTCTGTCAAAAATGTCATGATTCAGTGGATGCATTACGAAATAATTAAAAGAGATAATTTGTTTAAAATGTGATTATTTTTATCACGTTGTCGTGACAGACATTTAAGCATATGTTTCAGTTATTAGGTTGAAATAAGGCATACTACCATGTCTGTTTAGGGTACTGATTTTTTTAACGCTTCCCTTCACACATGTTACACAATAAATGGATGTATTGCATTCTGAGCATCCAAAATCAGGTGTTACAAATCTATCTTTACCTCTTTGAAAGGTGGTCAGAAATCCATCTTAAAGATCCTTACACACCAGAGGCGATAATGTTCTATCTCAGTGTATGTTGTTGTTCACATATTTCCTTTGGTATTTGATTATTGAAGTTTGGTTAGGGTACCCATAGCTGCATAGTAGATAAATGCACATCAGCCTTGATGAGTTTAGGCTTAAAATAGGAAACTCCCAACTTCAACTATCTTACTTACCAAAGAGTATTATGGTATAACACCATACATACCAATTCTTGGTGGTTACACTTTGCTATTATGCTGGATAATCACACTGTTTCCAATTCACGTATACTTGATACTTGAGTCTAATACATAGAGATTATCCCTAAATGCAGGATATAGGCTATATCTAAAGACACGAGGTTAATAATCTCTTTATCATCTACTGTCAAACTTAAATACTTCTCTATAAGAGGAAAACATCAACGTGTGAATCGACATTTTAAATTTACGCGTAGGAATACATGCAGGCCATTAAATTGTAAACCGCTTCATTCATTGATAAGTATACCAAAGGAAAATAATAATGCACTGGACTATGTGCATTTTTAATGTGCTTGCCATAATTATACTTCTATTACAACATATTTATTCCATGTTACATAGTTACAATTAACTCTTCCACTTATTAACCATTATTTTATTATTGACACTATAGCTGAGCAGTGTACAAGTGAAACATTTGTTCTCTACTTTCAAAATCGTAGATATTAAGTGCACGCTAAATGAACGCTGCGGTAGACGCATGGATATCAACTACGCAATATACCATTATTTATTTGAAAAATTATTTGTAATAGTAGACATTATGTTCATACTAGACAGGATCTATACCAAAGGAGATTTCTGTTATTGTATTTATATATCATTCTGTCGACATCCAAATGGCTTCAGTAAAGTATACAGAGTTACGAAACTAGAGAATAACCCACGAGATACGAGTGATTACGGGATATATGTCCCGATTGAAATTAATGTTCACAGTTCCGAGCACCAGCCAGGAACTTTGAACATTAATTTCACGAGGGGTTATTGTAATTATTAAATATAATCATTTTAATGTAATAAACCATTGAAAACACAAAAAGACGTAATCAACACTGTTGATTATGGAATCGTTATTACACAGTAGATATCCACCACGTATATTGAATAATAGCAATAACTTAAATAATGTGACTACATATAGATTTATAACAGTTTTGGACATGAATCATTAATTGATATTCATTTTGTTTGTTTATGATTCTGTGTATGCAATTGTTATTAAAAAGGTATGTTAGCGACCAGTTCCCCTCCTTGAAAATATATCAAAGTGTCCTTGCATTTGGTTCTCTCGGGTAAATAGGTATTGATAGACCCGAATACAGCATAAGAATAATTGCTCTACACGTGCATATTAATCGAAAATCTCATTTGAAAATAATCTCAATTGCACCAATATAATTTGCTGAAACTCACAATTTGACACCCTTACTGTATCAGATTTGCGACGTTTTGGATAGTAATTATTACAAATATCGAATTCTGACAGTAAAACTGATAGTGATGACAAAGAATAGCGTAATAAAAAATACATAATTATTGATGCAAAATCAGCAATATCTGTGACGTGCTTGCAATATTGCGACCTAAGCATTTCGATAATGTGGAACTCCATCAACAACACATCGAAAGATATTATTCTTTTTCCAAGGTCACTGAAACGTCGCAACTTTAAAAAAAACAAATAGAACTATGCAATTACAATGTGGCTACCGTCTCCATCGACTTGACATTTGTGGCGATCAACTGATTGTATTTCATGTCCTATTGAGAATTATGCTTTTGATCAATGTATATCATATACAAAAATGTAAGTAATCACCTGGAAATGTATCTCTGTATTCTTTGTGAATTTTAAACATTTGTTAAAGGCACACAACTACTGATGTCGATGATATAACTGTATAGTACATTTACTTGGCCTGTATGTATAAATCCTCGCACCCAGAGGTACTTAATTTCGTTCAGCATTTACTTCATCATGTTCCGTGTGGTACGCATATGGAACCACATGAAGTGATTCCTGAACGGAATTAAGTACCGTTGGGGTGCGAGAATGGTATTTATTAAGACTTCTAAATGTCCAAAGTAAATATGTTAATTTTTCTTCGGTAGGGTTACGGGTATTTCCATGATAATCCTTAGCCAGATAAATTAATTTGGAACACGGCATTACTACATACCCTTGTAATAGGATTCTGAGATTTTTATTTAAACTTTACTTGTAGATCTTGGTCCAGTTGCACGACGCTCTTCTAGCGCTAGTATAGTTGCAGGTCCAATTGTAGAGTCTTCTACAATTGAAATTGGGTTGCACGAAACTCTTGTATTGTAACGGCTTCAACTATTGTAACGGAAGTTTAAGTCCCTACGACTATTGTAGCCTACAAGAGTGTCGTGCAACTGGACCCAGCTGGTGTTTAGAGCATCTTTCAAGATTATTTCTCTTATATCACGGCTTGTCAGTTTAAGGCAGGTGATTACTGGAAGTAGGAAAGTGTTTTGACGAAAGATTAACAGTGATGCACTCGCAGAGATCACCCGAATTAATTCGAGGACCGTTCTCAGTATGTAAAAGGTATTTAATGATTCCATCTGCACCTACAACAAACACAACCCCATGAACACAGGAGTCAAACTACGACTGCGGTCGTTTCTGTCAACGGTCACAGGTCATTTGCATGCAGTTGGTAGCGCTGGGGAAGCAGATGTACGTTACTAAAATAATACAGGTTTGCTGATAAATATGACTTGTACATGCTGTACTGTTATCAGATATCTTAATAAAGATGTACCCCAGAGTTAATTTATTATTATCATTATTATAGAGATCTAGTTCTAGAGAAAATAGAATGGCATTATTGGGAACTGTTAATAATATATTATTACAGATAGAAGATTGCAGATACAATTGGCATAATTATTATCGAAATGTTTTTAACCAGTCTTGCCAACTTACTGACAAACATTTACATTGTGTCACAGTTGACAGTAGAATAAACCTTGAAAACGAAAACTTAGTCACGTGGTGAAGTGCATTCAAAATTAACTCATTCAACTGTGATGTCTTTCTTTTACAAACCAGACCAAAATTAAACACATTAAGTCTTCCCTCATTGGCTGAAGTCCACAATGGCTGGTGGGTGTTATCAAATGAATAATTTATTTTAACACAATTTGGAAATAGTAAATATTGGCCTTTGGCTTTAGGATTCAGAAATATTTGACTCGCTTGATTGCAACTAATTTCACCATATCAGTCTTGTTTCAGAAATCTTCAATTCTAGATATCTTGTTTTAGATGGTGGAATACAGATTATGATTACAATGTTCATTCATTCTAATATATACTTTATTTAGGTATCATTAATTCAGTCACTAAATTAATTAATGGGACTAGATTATATATTTGTCAAAATTTGGTAAATACATCTGAAGTCATGCTTAAGAAAAGAACGAAAAAATTATTGATTCAAATAAAATTCTGTGAATGCTATTTATACATAATCATTAAAAAAAAATACTAGTAGTAACTAGACATATTTCCGAATCCTGTGTTCCGCTACGTTTGCCGTATGAATAGCGTTTCCTTACATGTTTTAGCTTCAGGGATTGAACAGTTTATTAGTCAGTGTTGGTTGTATATCTGTGCAGGGTCACTGGTCTACCGTCGACATTTTTTTAATGTTAACAGACGTGCAGTAATGCCTCTTCTTCTTCATCATCACACTCACGTTATCATAAGCAAAGTGCAATTACCACGGCACAAAACATCTTCGGAAGTGCTCTTTGTAACTTACGTGATAAGAGAGTAATGAAAGGGAGATAATATTTCAAGGGGAGATAACACATTTCTGAGTTGAGTTGAAAACATTGAGTTTTCTGTGCTTCTTCAAAGGTTCAGATCCTGAAGGACCGAGAGACGTAATATTATTCTGTCAACTCAAAGTTGTTCAACAATACAACAATCTAAATTAATGTACATGCTTAATAGCAATATTACATGGATATAAGTGTACCACAATAAGTATATTTGGTGTGATTGACATTATAATCTGATAATTACCAAATAATACTTGTATGTTTTAAAATTATTATTTAGAACCAATTAGCATTTTATACAAACCAATATTATTTTCAGATTGATGAAACTAGTTCATATTTTTCATAAGGAGACGGTTGGCTAATGCAGAACCAGAAATATTGAAAATAAGTGAAACACTGGTTGCTAATTGCAAAATCAGGTCGAATTATTCGTAAATTTGAGCCCTGATTTAAAAGAAATAATATATGCCCAATTCATCGCTTAGTGTAATGACGCAATGAGGTGTGACATCGTACCCCAGTTTAGTCCAATAAAACTCGTCGAAACAGTAAAATCAACTCATTATAATTTAATAATCATCCAGTTAAATTTTAGCAAAGAAAGCAGATGTATGTATATGTTGGAAGTCATTACCTTGGCTATTTACTTCATAGTAATCATCTGGTGTGAGGTGATCGTGACACACGATGCTGCGTGGTGATGGGGGTCCACAGTTTTAAGCTGTTAGGAGTCTCACTCCGGCGAATGGCGACGAGCCAATTTGTCCGAAGGTCGGGATCTCTTGGGAACTGAATCCCGCCACGATTGGCACAGCCAGGGACGCAAAAACAAGACGGCACGCAAAAAAAATAATTGCTTCTCGGTATCTGTTGTTGTTATATGGCCTCAGACTACAATTATTCATTTCCTGGTTGTGGAAGTGACGTCAAAATACATAGTCCTCTATTAGATGGGCTGTGGCTTGCTTGCAAGTACAGTTTTTGCAGATTTTTGCAGGTGGAATGGCAGGTGTGATTATATAGTATCTGTAGGAAAGCTTCATTTGACCTATGTTTGCATAAAAGTGTGCTCTTGCCCTGTCGGCGGATGTGTTAAGTTCAGACATTTGGAGTGCAAATTCTTGGACACTGACCATGACCTTGTTTACCCTATCTGGAGATTGAATATGTTTACCCCCCCACCTCAAAATTTCAGCAAATGTGCAGCAGAGCAAATTACAAAAATATTGTATTCACCATTTATTTACTATGATTTTATTCTGTAAGTGCTAAATAGAGATAAACAAAGAAGGAAATTAATTGTGGTCTGACGCCAATTGCTCACGTCCCCTGGTGTTTCGGTATAAAGTAACTGATCATGAGCAATGTCATTGACCTAAACAGGAGACGCGTAAGGAGACGATGACGTATATGCCCTACTAGCCAACACAAGACACATTATAGCTTAGATTACATTCCTATACAGACTGGACGTGATCTACTACGGAGTACGTTTACAAGCATTAGATCACAGATACATCTTCTTGTCCAATCATCTTTCTCTATTTCCGACATATCGTACATTTAGAAACCAGTAAAATATATATTTTCATTTTTTTAAAAACGCAATTACAATCGGGAGACGTGCATTATCTATATATGTAGATCTATATACAAAATATAGTATCATCAGCACAATCAATGGATTTGAAAATGACAGTCTTGAAATGTTTTCATTGAGAGAATATTTTAAATACCATTTATGCTTAATGTTTTTTTATACAGTAGTTGAACTTTTCCATATTTATTTGATTAGCACGAATCATGTATTGGTAAATAAATAAATATGTTTAAATAAACTACAGTTTATGATTACTTGTTCTAAATTTCAAAATATGAAATTTTGGTAATAAGAGGTATCTTTCAAATGAAATAGTGCATTGAATACAATTGTAGTAATTGCCATTACTAGGGTTGCTTAATATCGCTTCTCTCGACTAATGCATATATTGCATTTTAAGGTGGATGCAAGATAGTTCTTCCCCACGGCAGACGACCCCGCTTCACGACGGCATAATAACTAGGTAGGAGCTCGTAAACCAGTCCTAAAAGTTATCGCCTTATAACAAGTGTTTCACGACGACATCACAAATCTCGTCCCTTCCTAAATCGACACCTAACTTTAGGAGGTGATAAACTGGGTCATAAAGTTAGGAGCTCCTAAATTCAGGATGTCTTTGTGAAACGGGGGCCTGTACGTTTCGCCCATACGTCATTCCGCCCCCAATAGGTGATATACTATGTTGTCGCAATCACTGGATCTACATCTACATTTCGCCAAATCATGTAAATAATCGAGTTAACTGTCACAGCCATGACTACGCAAGGTACATTTAGTATCTTTCATTGAATTAAGATGACATAATATTGAACGTAATAATGATGAAATTAAGTTTCTATGTGCAATTTTAATATTATTTCAAACTTAATAAGACACATAAGATTACAATAACATAATATTGACACTGCAATAGTGAATTAAATGGCGTGACATTTACATCTGGGATATATACTACCTTTATTATTAGTAGTAGTACACGACACAAGATGTATAGAAGAAACATTGATACTGCGTAACTAAATATGAAAAGCATCAATAGAACGTTATCTTTTATGGAATCAAACGAAGCAATGACATTTACTCAAAGAAATACATATATAAAATACATTTGCTAGTGCTGCAATATGAACGACTCTATCAAGCATGATCAGAGAAGGTTAACAATTTGTTTAACTGAATAGAATGTTGCGATGAGTTTTGTTCTGTTTCTTTTATGTGAAATCAACTGAAACCATTGCCATTTTGTCAAAGAATGTTTGCTTCTATGTAAACTGCATGAAAAGAAAATACAATTACAATTACCGCTCATTAAAATGCCTATAGTCACAAGTATTCCTTTCTATTCAAAAGTTCAAAGGTGAGTCTCGGGATAAAATAAAATATAGTCATTGTCCCCGTAATCAGTTTGATTGATAAAGCACGACGAAGGCAATACCTACAGCTACATGTAACGCAAACGATCGCGAACGAGTCGCACCTAGCCTCCGTACACGAAAAGGGATCGGGGTAGTTCAATACACATGAATAGGCAATGATATATATGAATATATTATTCCTTGATTGCATCTCCATATACTGATACACTATGTGAGGGGTATATGGGTCTATTGGAGGAGCATCATACAACCTATGCGCTCTTACCATGATTGGAAGTTTTCTGCTATTTCTCGTCACCATATTCAGTACCGAAACAGAACTGTCATTTATTATTACAATTCCGGTCAGTCGAACGTAATAGGCTCCCATATTCAGTACCGAAACAGAACTGTCATTCATTATTCCAGTTCTGGTCAGACGTACGTAATAGTCAGCCATTCCTCTTACTATCTGATGACATAGACTACGTGGGAATCTTTAACACAGGACTGCTGGCGAATATCAAAATAAGCCATTTCCTGTTATCGGAATTACCATTCTTGATTCATAGGGCAGTTAGCATCGACCTCTTAACACGGACGCGGGGTAGTTTTGCAATTGTCATAGGAAATGTATTACTAATGCTGCCAATTGAAAGCGTTATTTCTGAACAGGAAATGGAGGTAAACTCTTTTCAGATTGATGACAGGGAAATGACGTATTCATCACGTTTGGGAATCCTGCGAAACGGAACATGCTTTCTTGTTAATATATACGAGGTGCCACGTTTTGAACAGGAAGTCAGTAATGCATATGCCACCCATTGACTGTGTGATATCTATACACATGCACAGTTTCCGTTTGTATAACTGGCAAAGAAACGAAATGATGTTTTGTGGAGAAGCTTTCTACCAAATTTGGAACTCGATCTGAGGAACCTGGTGCTATTTTTTTTCATGTATGCGTCTGCAAGTTCTTGAAGAGTACCTGGATCCTGTAGCCGTTTGGAAATTCTTCGTTGTTAAAATTATATAAATCTAAATTTATATGTCCAAAAAGGCTCATGGCGCTTAATTTATTTTGTTGAGTATATTTACTAGTACACAAATGTCATGGATAGTGTTAGTTTTCATTCAACAAAAAAAGATAAAATTTACCTAAATGCACTCACATAGATCTCAACACAGACCTTGCTGGTCTTCCTATGCATATAAAAAAAAGTATTATTAAATTGATGAAAAATACGTATTGGACATCAATAGACCCACTTGCATCTTTTCAAATGAATTATTGTTGATTTTATGTTTATACCACTTCATGGATACTCAATAATGTGAAAAATTATTGTTGATTTTATTTTTTCCCACTTTGTGGATATTCAACCAGACGAAGCTCTTCAAGCAAAGCGAATATTGGACGTGAAAGAAACAAACTGCATGTGTCTATTTTCTCATCACTTGACATTCATTTTCTTTGATTTTCCACCACCGTGTTTGCCTTAGTTTTACACTTTTTGGCAGATGAAATGTATGCTGGCGTGTTAGTAGAAGTTTTACACTCGTTCTCATAACATTCATTGGATGAAAGGGAGTTCCTGAAGCACCTCAGAGAGTTCGATCGTCCTCCCACACACAAAACAATTCTTTGCATTTCCTTTTTTGTCATTGAGTATCTAATGACCGTTTTATATTCGACTATATGCATTGAACACACCATGTAATGTCATAGGTTACGAAATAGAAGAATTCGTTTCTGCTGGAAATGTATGATTGTTGAATCCATTACATTATTCCGCCATGTTATTTCACTTCTGATACACAGACCCAAGGGGTTCGGTGATAGAATAGTATTTTTTTAAATTATTTTATATCTATAAAGATCTAATAATAAAGTAATTTATTTAATAATGGTAATAATAATAATAATTATTATTATAATGGAAACTTATAATGCCTATTTATAATGCGTCAAATCTACACCATAAGGCGCCACATTATTATCCCAGGTCAATGAATCATAATAATATAAATGATACATGCTACCAGTCTAGGTCAATCTCGCCTAGCAATGTAATATTATAACAAGGAAGGACACAATGTCTAGCTTTGAATTTCCCGCAATACTATTTACTGTTTATTTTTAACCAACCAGGAGAGAAAATGTGCATCGGGTCCTTGAACTTCCGTCTACGGAACTAGGATGATTCATTGTTGTTCTCTGAAAATTATAATTTCGTTCAGGGTTATCAGAGATGCGATTTAATTCAGAGGTATTTTTGGTAAGATCTGCACAAACGGGGAACACTTGATGCTCCCTCAACACTCGACTGAAAATTTAAATGTGCATATCTGTGTCAGAGACTTCAGTTTTAGCTACCACTACCCCAAAAAATTGGAGCAATGGTTTAGAACTGTTCAGTTATAGTTACTAAACTAACAAAACGACTGTATTCATTTGCTCATGTAAATAATGTGTATATATATATATATACGTCGTGAAAGTTATTAAATCCGAGGCTCACGAGGGTGAGATTCTATTTATCATCAAATATCATTTTAAAGTCATTAAAGAAGAAAAATGCCGCATCATAAAGATTTTACTGTGAAGTAGATCTTTAGGCTGGTGTGCATTTGCACTGTGACATCATAGCAATGCTACAACATCACAATTGTAGTGATGACATCACAATGGTTGAACAAT
>JAUTBT010003007.1:0-48285 GCA_032361225.1 Lepetodrilus schrolli | reverse complement strand
TAAATACTTTATATAATAAAAACAAAATATATATATATATATATATATATATATATATATATATATATATATCATATAACATAGAAGTTTGGGAGTGCAATAAACCCATACTATAAATATGAATAGTTTAACTAATGCAATAACACAATAGATCTTTATAATTGCATTCATATGCGATATTAAATTATTTTGGGACCTCTTTTAGAGCTTCTTCTTGGGACATAATTTATGGAATATAAAGTTAAAAGAAGTCTTCAATGAAATATGCAAATACATTTATTAATATTTACACATTTACTATAAAAACCTATAATGGAATATAATTACAGTATAAATAATAACAAAGAACATTATTGTTTTTCTCGAAATTAACAACATGGAATGTTTTAGTAGTTGAATATTGATCGCTTGAGAAGCGTCAGCACGACAATGCGAGCCCAGTTTACCAATTTTAAATTACATTCTTGATTATGTCAAATCAGCACTCAGTAATTAACGTATTCTATCGTAATAATTATGATCATGTTAATTATCGAAATAAGTCGAATTAGTGATAAAAAATGGATATAACATTTTATTGACGAATCAGGATTTCAATATTCATGCGGAGCGTACTGGTGGACGATGTGAAAATCGAGTGATCACGTGATCACGAGTCCCGATCAATGAAATAATACATTCTTTTCATGGACCAAATTAATTTTCTCCACAGAAAAACAAACATGTACAGTTGATGTGAAGAACGTGAATATCAATAGATATGTACCTTGCTTTGCTGCTGGCAGATAGGGTGGTCCTTAGACACTCTTCAAACATAGAAGCCAGTATTCGTGTACACGAAATGAAGGAATGCATGTTTAATGTTATAAAAACAAACAGTATTTCCGTACTGTTCATTGCTTCGTTTCCATCCCCAACTGAAATTGTAGCTGATCGGAATTGGTCTACATTCCTAGAGGTAAATGGAGTGAACCATCTGATTGAACGTGCAAATATGATGATAAACAAAATAAACACTATAATTTCTTTAAGACTGTGAAAATAATTTCTTTTCAAAATACTTGACAATGACAATTAAAGTGTCACTTTGGTAGCTATGTTTGTGATATTGTGAAATGCGATCCTAATCAACGAATAGTGGCTTGTTTTCCATTCTTACTGGAACTCACTAATCTTCATGTTTAGCCAATGTAAAAATTAGAACCGTTGATGCTAATGAAAGCACAATCGTTATTTAGTCTATACAAATATCAGTTAATACAAAAAATTTGTAAACGATTTGTTAGTTTTATTTAAAGTCTTCATATTATATCACTTACCGGTGAAGCTTGAACCTGTTACAATTATCAATAATATATTCAATTGACATCTACTTGCTTGGTGGTATAATATTTTGGGACAGTAAAGATTTTATATTTGCAAGGAGCATCTGTTCCACGAATAAATAATCATTTACATCAAGCATTAGCAAACACATATTCTACTTTCAAAGATAGACGCAGTTATTTTAGAGATATTCAGTAATTTCAGTAAGTGAAATTACAATGAGAATAGCAGGCAAGGAACCAGTATCGGCATTATCATTATAATTTTAAATACGTAACTCTTATTTTTAAAATTGTTTTCAAGAAACAATGAGTCGTATGTCACGGTCCACCGATCACTATAACGATGCCGAGGGTGTAGAAGTAATCGTAATAAGGGCAACATTTAGAAGCCTACCCCGGCACACTGCAACGATAACGATAACGCGATCTTGTTAGTGTGACCGCTACTGCTAAACAAAAATCGGAACTTTTTATCGCGATTATTATCATTGACGGGCTCAGTGTGAGCGCTGCTGCATTATTCTATCAGATAAATGTACATAGACTATTAAAAAAACACAGGTATTTATATATTATAGATGTAAACTATTTGGCAAAAAGAAACGAATACTATAATTGTTTTTGTCGTAATTTATTTTATTTATTTGTTTATTAATTGGGGTTTAAAGCAGCTTTCAAGATTCTTTCACTTATATCACGGCTTGTCAGTTTAGGGCAGGAGGAAGGAAACCCGCAACACATGTAGCGCTGAATGTTGCAGTAAACCTGCGAGCACCGGCTGGTACTGACAAACCAAGAATGATATCGAAATTAAGATCCTTCTGCGGTATAGTATTCCAAAGTGTGACAATACCTCTACAGTACAGAGCAACTATGGCTCATTATTGTTAAGTACGTACCTAGCAGTGGTAGCATATTCGTATTGTTCAATGCAGTACTAACTGATACTCTATGATTTTAAATTGTAATAATTTAAATAATTTAAATTGTTTTCGTGTCATGGATTGCCTGTACACGTAACACGGCCAGAAGACGTGATCTTTTGCCAATCACGTGACATTAACGATACACGTACCGAGTACCTCTCGTGTACAACTCCACATCGTGTACAACTCCACAGTGGTTGTTAAATCAGCTTCTACACACACGTATGATTGCGCAAATGCACGTGTGTACTAAAGTATTATAAGGTAAGATAAACCAATCATCACAGGAATATTATTATAACGTGTTAATGTTGAGAATACCTCATGTATCTAGATGACTATTTTTATGTAATTATCTTCTTTAAAAAAAATACATTTTGCTAATATGGTACCGGTATTAGTTTTCTAAAAGTATTTACTAGTAAGTAATAGAACGATATTGAAATAGTTGACAAAATCATGTTTCTCAGTTGTGTATAGTCTGGCAGGTAACGTTACAAACCCCTGTTTGGTACCGCAACTCAAAACATATTTAACGTAAGTCACTCACATTTGACACAGTGTTGTGAATTACTCGTACCCGACCAGTTCTAAAATTACAACTTCGTAGATCATTTCACACTTTGCTAAATATGCGGAGGGGTGCCGTTCTGTCAGCTAAAGTTGATTTACATATATTCGAACACCAATTACAATTGGTCATATGACAATATCATGAATATTCATATTGTCCATGTACTGACAGGTGAAACATATCGTTATTATGTAGATGCATAATGCTTCATTAATAAGCTTTACTATTATCTTCATATACAAAGCGCACACAAACGCACATCTATATGTGTATTCAAGTATACATGGACGAAGCGGATTTGCCATGCATTATACAACTCTCAGAAGGTGTCGGCATGAACGAGAATGACAGTTCGTGCAATACAGAAGATTCGTTGGGCCCGGGTATGGTATCAACATGTGGATATAAATTTCAACTTGACTCTTTCGAAGCAATAATTCTTAAGGCACAATTCGTGAACTTAGTAGTATTAAAGGAAAACAAATATATGGCCAACTCGAGTGTTGAAATATGTTCTCCTTTATGATCATGACCTCGATATCTCAAGATATAATATGCACAACTTCCCTTGCTAAACCTCTTTTGGGATAACCCTTTTTATTGATGGATGAATCTCGTGACCAATTGACATTGGTGTTCCAATATGTAAATCGCTGTTACATGACAGAACGGCATCCCTCCGCATATTTATCAAAAGTGTGTAAAATAGTAATAGGTTAAATAGGCAGAATTTTTATTCGGCAATCTACGAAGTTTTAATTGTGGAATTGGTAGGCTATAAGAATTTCCTAAAACTGTACAAAATCTGAGTGACCTGTGTTAAATAGGTTTTGCGTTAGGGTACCAAACGTCTTTATTGCATTACCTGCCAGACTATAGACCTCTCTCTGGCTGACAATTTGATATACTAAAACTAGTAGTTTGTGAACGTGTGCGCTGCAGATCTGGCGTACCATGTTGCTCACAGACTCCGCACGTGCACATCGTGTTTGTATACAAGTAGGTTGCATTCGCGGCCACGCAACCTGTAATTACTTCGTCCAGACTTGGGACGTGTCGTGAGACGAGTGATCGAGTGCAAGCACGTGCACACTTCCCCCACTAGCACGTGCTGCAGATCGCAGCTCCAGCATACTCTTCTGATGGATCACATGTTTTGTTTTTGAAAATTTAATCTTCTCGTTTGCAAATACTGACTTTTTAAGAGCTAGAAAAATAAGTGTCAAATCTTGGAATAAAAACTATCTAGTTATCACTGCGTTCAATTTTCGAAATTTGCATAATTGCCTTCACCAAATAGAATAAACATTCTTTATGGAACTGTGGAGCGCGAATATTGGGTGAGAGTAATTTCCAACCTTCTGTCGATAGCGCTGTTAGATTCTTTGTACAGGTGCAGAGTAATTAGCAGATCTGGGCCCAGTATTTCCCCGTCATTTCATTTGCAAAGAAACAACCCGGCGGATCTGGTATAATCTGTTACACTTGGATTCGGCGCAGAACCTTGATACGATGTCCATGTTGTGTGGGTATAGGTTAGATACGCAACACGTTAGAAAAACTATAAATGAAAGTCAAATTATTTCAGTGCAAATAGAACTCTGTAATTAACAATACATCGACATTAATCCATAAACCAAAAATTAAACAAACATCAATTGGAAAGTTGATTTGACACACAAATACACATATTCACACATATTTACACACACAGGCACGCACGCACACACACACGCACACACATACACACACGCACACACATACATACGCACACACATATGCACGTATGCATTGTAGTTCCAGGGATAGGTAGATATGTGACAGATGCACAGGATATGTGTGTGTGCGTGTGTGTGTGCGCGCGTGTGTGTGTGTGGATTAGTACATAGAAATATGGATACATGTCAATATATCAGTCTTACGTGAAATCAAATTATATACTGATTAGAGCAAATTTAACACACAGTATAAATATATATCTACTCTGGAAGTTGATAGCGGAAATATTGGTAACATTCGACATAGTATATTTCGCTTGATCATACCCGCTATTTCCATAGGAAATCAGTGTGTAAATGGGTTTCAGTATATTGTATGTAAAGTTATGCTGAACGTAAAACTGTTATCTATAAACACAAAATTAAATTATTGCCAAAACTAAAAGTGAATATAATTTAATGTGAATATCATGAAATGAATGTCAAAACTTTGATTATGTATAGAGCAATTATTGCAGTCTAGAAAACACAATATTGATCTTAACCACGAAAGGGAGATTGTATTCATGATTTTAAACTCAATTCATACTTCAAATTGGAATAATAAATTCAAGCCAGATGTTGCAACTGTCACGTGTGTTCAGCATGCCCCACGTTCCCACGTCCTCTTCGTCTATAAAACCAAGAACAATGATGACACTTGTACAGATACTGGTGGTACATACACACCAACACAAGAACAATGATGACACTTGTACATATACTGGTGGTACATACACACCAACACAAGAACAATGATGACACTTGTACATATACTGGTGGTACATACACACTGACACAAGAACAATGATGACACTTGTACAGATACTGGTGGTACATACACACTGACACATGCATCCAATGTGATGAATACCATTTTCTACTTGTATGTAAACACTTATCACAAGGTTAAAAGCATTCTTGCCTAACTACTATTGTAATAACCCTACTATGCATAGAATTATGTCTTATGAACTGTAACTATACATTTCCATTAAAAGAAACTGCAAAATTTGTAAACTATGGACTAATACTATTTCAATAGTCCTTATACTATTATTTATTGAAATATGTTCTAATAATTGTATAAATAATTGTATTATATGTTGTATTTATTGTATGTTCTCTATGTCACATTTTATGAAATTTTAAGAATAAACTTGTCTTGTCTTGTCAATGTAAACTATCTTTAATTAGACACCAAATGTCCACTTCAAATAACACCACGTCCCAACAAATAATAGAATTATTAATCATAGATGTAAGGTAAGGATATGTATTCATTGTGTTTTCTCTTCATCTGTTTCTTACATGTAAACGTCAATCATGATTTGGAAGTGAGGAATTAGCATACATTATGTTTATATTTCCCCCAGGGCAATGGTATAATTGACAAGCTAATATAATGTTAGGATTGTGTCAGCAATCGTCTCAACATTTAGTTGAATTAATTGAAGTTACTATACACTAGAGCTGAAACGAATATTCGAATATTCGCGAATGAATATTAAATTATGAATATTCGAATAGTAAAACAGCATTCGAATATTCAAACAGATTTGCAGAAGAGTTGCAGATCGCATGTTTTTTCTGTAATCCTTCTGTAATTTCAATGTTATTTCTCAATATCTAGAGTCAGAAAATATAACGAAAATTATTGGCTGTACATTCGAGGTGTGTGACGATGATTTTCTTTTATCAATATGGTGACAATATGACTGGAAATGTCACTTTGTAACACATTATATTATAAATAAGATTTCAAACGAATATTCGAATACGAATAGAATACTTACTTTGCTATTCGTTTCAGAGCAACTATATACCTGTACACGAGACGTTGATGTAATTCCGCATGTACAATCCGTTACAAGTAACACCCCTGCTGTGACACTTCATGAAATCATTAATATCAATGTATGGAATCAATGCAATACTTACTTATACAAGTAATTGGCAATGATATAATTATTAGCTAGTACGTCAGTAAACAATGAAAATTAAATATGTAATATTAGTAATACTGGTAAATCAAAGTTGATTTAATTCTGCTCGTAACGCTCTATGTGCACGATGCTCGTAACGCTCTATGTGCACGATGCTCGTAACGCTCTATGTGCACGATGCGCTTATAGCTGTAGTAATAGATTCCTTTTATACTACGGGGTGGTTAAACAAATTGTCCCTATTTTATAATTGTCACCAATTTCTTTTATTTTTATGTATTTCTCCACAATTTTCAGGGGAAGTAGAGAGCAGGCTCGGACAATTCTAAAGGTATCATCATGGATGGTAATTATTAATATAATGTTCAACAGCGGGTCAAAATTGTTTAGGCCTATTTTGCTCATCTCACTGCGCACAGACCTTCTATGGCCACCGTACTCACCTGATCTGAACCCCCCTAATTACTTCCTTTGGGGGTATCTGAAAGAAAGAGTCTACGACAATGTTCCCCAGACTCTAGCAACGTTAAAGGAAAACATTCGTGGATAAATCAGAATCATTCCAGGTGATATGCTCGCAAGAGTCATTGCCAATTTCAATGTTCGGGTCGCAAATGTGATTCAACACCGAGGAGCCTGGCTTGAACAGGTACTAAATTATTAAGATTTGACTGAGAAAGACTCGGACAAAGTTAAAGAAATTTCGTTGGATGAATTGCCAATTTTATTCAAAAGGTATCTATGGATATAGATGTATTACAAACAATTTGCTAAAATCTTTTTGGAGAGAACCTTTTGAATAAAAATTTGATATCAAATATAAAATGGGTACATGCTTGTGGACCACCCTGTAGTACTCAATATCTCATTCTTATACGCACGTCTCTGGCTTCTCACACTGGCCGTGGCCGTGATTGTTTAGAACTATGTTATTGGGTCGTTTAGACGTTTGATACATGCAATGGAATATTGTTTAGGAAATACCTTCTTATAGACCGTGATAGGAGGGGTGTGACAATCTCTAGACAACTAAGCTGTAGGCACAGTGTCATGTAGTGTCTTGTAGTGTCATGTAGTGTCATGTAGTGTCTTGTAGTGTCATGTAGTGTCTTGTAGTGTCTTGTAATGTCATGTAGTGTATTGTAGTGTCATCTAGTCTCAGAAAGCAAGGAATGTGTCTCACACAATTTCCAGGCCCCGAGATTACGAAACTTTATTTTAGTACGATTTCATTCTCAACTCAAAGTGTTGTTCACAAATCCCCAGCATGACGAAGTACCAACAAAAGGTGATAATCTCGGGACCAGGTTTAGAAATCGTAACCTGTTCAGGCCCAGTTCTTGAGTACGATTTCTTGCTCAACTCAAGATTTAGCTCACAAATCCCAATGCAAACTGAGATAAACATGAACTCGTACTAAGAAAACTTTGGTGCCAGACCTAAAGTAATTCTCGTTCAGTTGACCATATTAAATTATAGATGGATACCAATAATGGTACTAGAAAATAGGCATGTTCTTTAGATCTGTCGACCAACTTGGTCATAGACAATCGCCCAAAGCACACACGAAAGCATTCACATATTGTTTAGACATACACGTTACTCATTAAAAAGCAGACAAACTTATGGCGTGTAGGTCTGTCTTTATTGCTGATTCGTTTCCCGTCAAACTCTTTGTCAGAAGGATCACGTGTGTTGAGCTTCCAGTTTCACAACAACGTTCTGGGACTGGTCATTAGCAAAGAATAATTTCAGCTTTCGTGACTTTACAAACTTTTTATTCGTTATCTCGCAGAGGCAGTGCACTTTTTTCTCTCATCTATTGGTTGAAAATGGCTTCTTTTCCACTAGACGCTGTAAGCATGTATTTTCATATTGGCAAACGTGTTTGTTTTGCTAGTCTCCTAGAGTTTAAACAACCCAAGACCACACCCGTTAAAGCAAATGTAAGGAGAATTTACTTCTGTCTTTTCGCTGTTCAAATTATATGCCGCAAGAACAAGAACATATATTCTTTATTGATACTCTGTTTACTTTGAGATGTCATTGGCAGAGCTGTTGATGTTTCCTAGATGTACAGACGAAAACAACTGCTGTACACTTTACTGTATTTGGTTCTTCTTGTAAGTAGTATTTGCGCCTGTACAGCATATACCAAGATCGTATAAAACTAATAAATCAGTCAATGTAATGTACGTGTGTGTGTGTGTGTGGGTGGGGGGTGGGGGTGGGGGGGAGATTTGGTGTCCGTTTTAACGCCATGCGGTAAATACATGTACATATATGGTCATCAAAGACTTGATTCTACAAGGATGGCAAAGACAAAGGTTGTACCCACGGACACGTGGTATTGATTCACGTTATTTATTTGACATTTGTAATTAAAAATATCCGCCCAGTAACCCAATTATTTGTTTTCGCATAAAAAAAGGTGGGCGGTTAGAAATTGTAACGCTCTGTTAATTAGTAATAAAGGCAGTGATCCGTAAATCCCAGAAGGTTCCGTGTCTCTCTGGGGTCGAATCTGACGAGTATGGTTTCTATTGATAACACAGATCCTGCCAACACCCAGGTTATGGTCCAACTTGCGAAAAGGAGATTGGTGGGTCATGAACCACCTTTTGGAGCCATTTCAAGAAGTTTAGACTATCCATAGTCTCGAGGGCTATAGTAAATCAATAATATATAACTTATATTGATTGTTATTATTTTTATATGAAAGGAGCCCCTGAAATTCTTTACCCTCTGTTCTCCATTAATCTAGACTTGCTTAACTGTTCTAGGGGGATATTTTGAATAGGAGTATTTTGGTGAGACACAGACTACACAAAGTTATACCAGTATTGTCATGATAAACATTTATTCGTATGCCATTTTAGAATTCGTACAGTTTCTATATATATATTTTTAAATATTGTTATAATTGTTGCTGTGGTATATTTATAGGCATGCATTACACGTGGTGAATGCCAGGAATTTTGAATCTAGCCCTCGTTGTAGTGCGTGTCTTCTAGGACTTCCCCTACGTGAGGATATCTGACACAGGGCACCAGATGGAAAAGTGGGAGCATGACACGGGCGATGTACAAATCCGGAATCAAAATGGATTCGAGGCGTGGTCAGCGAAAACATGAATGCGCATAGAGTTGACGCCTATCATTAGCTAGTGTATGCTGGACGATAGCCACTGAGAAGCTTCACCCTTTTAAAAGGAAATATTGTTCAAAGATGTCCTGTCTAATGTAGGAAACTGACGTAATATACCCCGTTATACAACTGTTCAAATATAGATAAACCGTATCAACCCAATTGTTATTTTTCACGCAGAAGCTAAAGTTCACGTGGAAACACATCGCATAATTCTTTGTATATTTTACAAACACTTATATTCTTTGTTTGTTTTAATATCAAATACTAACATTAGTTGGATGATGTTGATTATCAAACAAACGCTATTATTAGATTAGTAATTTTCATAGAAAAGTATAATTATTATTTTAGCATTATTCGTATTACGAAATTATTAGTCTCATCTAATCAGCTCGCATGTAATCATATGATTAGCATATACTCAACATTAATTAAGGGCCATTATCATTTTGGACATACACATTTAGCTTTATATTATTTTAACAATGAAGAATTTCCAAACATCTACAGCCTCCAGATACTCTTTACGAACGTGTTACAGAGACACTGACAGAACAATGACACCAGATTCCTAAAGCCAAGCTCCGAAATTTGGTAGAAAGGCCACCCACAAAAAAATGTGTCGGCTCTTAATTTATTTTGTTGAGTATATATTGCACTTGTATGTTTCGACATATATATGGAATCCATCTCACGTGAAAGTGTACATTAAATACATGTATATCCTTTAACGTAAGTCTTCACGTGGCATACACGTATTCCATATATATGGAATAGACTGACCTAGTATTCACGTAAATATAAACATGTTATACACAGTAACGGGTTAAAAGGCAACTATGGCAAGTCTAGGTGGTATTTACAACGTAATGATCCTATTAGTATAATTGCTAATATGCAGGGATCTATTGGTTATCGTTAAAACTACAGTTTGCCTGTAAAAGATGAAGTGACCAAAGGTTAAGAACTATGTTGTCTGAGACGCTGTTTTATGCGAAGAACCATCACTAGTGTGTTGACTATGGCTCTTTAAAGACCTGGGGATTATTGTCCTACCAACCAGAGTTTATTTTCTAAACACGGAAGCGACAACCTGTATAACTGTCGTGTATATTAAAGAAACAGTTCATCATCCAACCATTGAGCCATGGTTCGTCGACATCCAGCGAGTGTAGCTGCATGGACGTAACGCGGGTGTCATGAATGCGACGTATCTCGCTGTTTATAAACAAAATATCTGGCTGTACCACCTCACGAAGACAATTGCAGTTCTACAATAGTCCGGCGCTCAAATGTTTCCTAGTGTTCAAGGCAATATCGTTCATAATGTATCTCAATTTAATTCAACTCAATGTTTTATTTATCCAATATTTGAATAACTAATTGAGGCCATTAAGCTAGACTATCTAGATAACTAGAAACAGAGAATGAGGCAGACAACTAATCAAAGTTGTCTGTTATATGATATATTTACTCCGTCCACGCGCATTCTTTGATATTACAAACAGAAATTTGCAGACTGATCATAATTATATATACTCAACAAAATTAATGAAGGGCCGGCAGATATTTTGTGGGGAAGGTGTCTACTAAATTTTGGAACTAGGTTTTAGGAATCTGGTGACATACTTCTTCCAATACATCTGCTAGTTCTTGAAGAGTAACTGGAGTCTGTAGACATTCTTCGTTGTTAAAATAATACAAAGGTAAATTTAGATGTCCAAAATGATCCTTAATTAATTTTGTTGAATATATGATAAGGCATGCTATTAAATTCCGTAACTAACTGATGCTATTAAATATGCATTAAACTTCTAAGTCAACTATGGATATCGCAGTGTGCACTGGTTGCTGTGTGCCACACCACCGTAACACTGGTCCCCCCTGCGCGTGAAGATGGTTACAGGAATGATCTAGCAGGAAATCGGTATTGGTGGCGAGTTGTTATTATAAGCTAGCATGAGCTGGAGACAAAGGGTACAGAGGTGTAGGGTGTCTCACCTCTCCGTCTCTATCAAGCTGTTTCCTGCTGGAGGCACTGACGTCTCCATCACACGGATCTCTGCCAGCAGATAAGATACCTGACTTTACTATTCCTGTGGGATAGAGGAAGGTATCTGTGACAGAGAAAGCGCTATCTGCCTGACCATCGCCCGTGCAGTGCCTATGACTTCTCTCCAGCGCGTGCAATCTGTTAATGTACTGTTTATGCAATGTCATGGCTGCGCAGAGATAGCGCTGATGACAAGTCATCGTTCCTGAAGACGTATTCTTCCGTCATTAGGTGATGTTTTCATAGTGCCCATGGCCAGCCTTCTATCCTGGTATCCAGGAAGCTGAAGGCCTATAGGGATGTTTGATCCGATGCCCTGCCAGGATGAGAACCGAAATAGGGCTCCGTCAGGTGGAGGACGTTTACATTCTAGAACGTATTTTTTTTACAACGATATTCCAATATAGATTACCGGTATTGTAGAGAGTGTACATGCAGTTCACCGATTCAAACTGTATTTGCTTTACTTAATGAGGAGGTGTAAGACAGAATAAGCTTGTTTTTCTACTTTGGTAGAACCTGCATTCTTATGAGAATATTTTTCATGTACACATTCTCTTCTTTTAGGGATATACTTTAGGCCTAAAGCAATACCGTTTTTGAAAAGGGCTATCGTTCACGTTTCTGACATGTCCTTGCATACAAATGATCCAATGATGAATTTGATAACGTGAAGTCTTGAAGTTCATTGACTTAGATCTTTTGCATACTTTCCACACCTATGATCTGTTCTTCAGGATGTCAGCTCGGCTAGAGGTCACTCACTAAAAGGGCAATGCTAACTGACTGCGGTCAAACCGCGCCAAACATGCTCAGAGCTGTCTCGGAATGACAGACTGACATGTGATTGACAGGTGAAAGTAATGCCATCTTGAACACTTTATTCCGTAATGAATCCTCCAGCTTGTGTTATGTTAACGACTTAATTACAGGATAAATCTAGGCAAATAGGCATTTGGCCGACACCTTGTTAGAATATCGCAGTGGTTTGTGTGTGTGTGCGTGCGCGTGTGCGTGCGCGTGTGCGTGCGCGTGTGCACGGTGCGTGCGCGTGTGCGTGCGCATGTGTGTGTGCGTGTGCGTGTGTGTAAGGGAAACAAACACAATTTTACAACAATATCTACCAAAAACATTGAGGATTGAAATATGTTATCCAAGGATAATGTTCAGTATTGTAACATTCGTTTAGCGGTTAATTACATTAGAATCACCTTCGACATTTCAGTAGAGAGATTGTCATTCTCGAATAGTTTTCTGTCGAGCAATGCATCAGGCTTTTATCGTGTTAATTGGTGTCCATCATATCCAATGACACTACTATCATGTTGTAAATTGCGATGGTCGAACTTTCCAACTTAAATGTCCCCAAAGCCTTGACTCGAGGAGAGAATTAAATAGCATTGATTAAGAAGAATGGCATGTCACGTGACCTGATGAATTTACCTGTGATGCCAATATGACTTTGATTGACATTTCGCGCGGATGTAATCAATAGGCAGTCTTATGTAAACAGTATTTTGATGAATCACGGGAGATCGCGGACAGTGACAAAATCTCGGCAAAGGAAGTACAACAGAACTGGAAATAACTATCAAACTGAAGGTGTCGGGGTCCTCGGGCCAAGTGTCCCGCTTTAGAATAGCAGGCAGCCTGCGTCGGCCATCATCTCCTACAAATGGAGGGGTTGTCTTTCATTTCCGGTTAGGGACTTCCGGTGAGGTCACACAATGTCGTTCCGTAGATAAAAAGGTAAAGCCATGTATTTCCTATGAGTACATTTTAACGCAGAAAAATATATATAGTTCATGTTGTTACATTATGTAAGTGTCTATGAGTGAATATGTGAGGTTTTACTTAAAGCAGGCTGGCAGTCACCCATCAAGTATTTCAGTATCATCTACTTTTTCGCAATCCAGCAGTTGACAGATACATGTTACTCCTGACAAATCGTTCACGGATATCTACAACTGCCATAAATCCTCCGTTCTCTTTCATATAAACAGTAAGCTTTTTAATTATATTTTCCCAATATCATTATAAAAACACCCATTGTATTGAATAATATTGTCATAGCTTAGATGAATGCAATTGTGTCTTACATTAGGAGCACTGTAAAATAGAATTCCAGTTCGATTGTATGATTAAACACTTGTAAGATAACGTACTAATTATGTGGTTATAGTAATGTAGGTCAAACAGTTATACCACAACGTCAGTTGCCGTCATTGGAATAAGTACGTATTAAAGAATTCTCTTCATTTAAAGGTTGTGTTATAGGCAAATGCATGTTATGCAGTAGTGAGCTATTATAGTGTATTAATGTTTATTTGGGCTTACTTAAATAACAATACATGTATCGTCTCGTGTAAGGAGATTGAAGTATTGTATTAGCAGGACTAATAATATACTAGTAGTCTATCTACCTAGTGATGTAAACATACTCTTTGAGATCCAAAGCAAATAACATCTATATAGTTTGCAGCTATCCTCGTTGTAGTATATTTAGTTATTGTCAGCATTGATGGTATGTTGGCTGGATATTCATTCTAACTACAATGCAATTGTGTATTTGTCATTGTTAGATAAGAACCAACGCTACTTTCTATTCAGCAATTTTATCACGAATTACCCCAATCACAACACATCAGAGCTACCTCAAGAATCCAGCGATCGTTTATCTGCAATAATCTATGGCCGTTTGTTATTTCATGGGGACATTTGCTTATTGTTTCAGGGCCTGCAGAGCTGTGATTGTGGAAACATGCCTATAAAGTCGCCGTTCTTGTTCAACACGCTCTGTCACATACTTCTGAAAGGCCTCAATATTCCAACTATGGGGTCCTCCTCGACCGCATCTCATCCAGGGTTTTTTGGTCTATTTGTTCTCCCGACCTCGTTTGCCACTCGTTACCAGCTCTACGCGTCCATCTGTTAGGATATCAAGCAACTCCATGAAATCTGCATTCGTCATTAAATATCCTGTAACGACGACCTTGGCAGTTATTACTGTACCTCATTTCGTCTATCATGCGATCCATTTTACAAGCTGTGGTAAGTTTACTTTCATCCGAGCATTTCCACAAAGGAGACTACAAGCTAACACTCGTTCTCAAACGAACCATAACACAGATGCTCACGAGAACATTCTTCATCTTTGAAATAATCTTCCGTCAGATGTATATGACAGAAACTCCAGCAATATACCAGATACGCTTTTTGCTCGCACCGCCGACTGAAGAGCACTAAGAGACAGGCGTGTATTAATATCGGAACCCGTGTTATTGTTGCATGTTTACATGGCGGGGAAAGATAAACTACAACATTGGCTACGCCATTCCAAATCTACGTTCAATGATTCTTGGTCAACTTTTCCATCTACATCGGCATATGTGGTCCCCCCCAATTTCGTGCCATATGTTGGAGAGAACTTTCATAACAACAATAATCTTCTCCCTTCCCCCGATGTATCAGCCAGTTCGACATTGCCAGCCCCGGAACTCCAGACTTCTGTGGAGTGACTACCCAGCAGATTTACTGGTTGCCTCCACTGTGGTATCAACCTCAGTATTCTGTCATGCCATCTCCTACACTTACCGAGTTATATGCAGTGGTTGCATGCTCGTGTTAGGTAGCATCTCACTCAACCTGTCACAGCCTCACACGTCAAAGATCTGTAAATAACAGTAGCTGTTGTTAATCGTGTCTCAACCATTTTCTAAGTGACGACGACAGTTTACGAACATGTTGCAAATTTACACGTGCATGAAGAACATAGTAAGAACATAGTAAGAACATAGGAAGAACATAGTAAGATTATATAGGCACACTCAGTGATGATTGAAAAACACGTAGAGTTTTGAAAGTTGTAAGAAAAAGCATACAATTAAATTAATGTTGAGAGCATCTTGGCATGGCGTATTTGTAAGTTCATTGAACCATGCAGGGTTTGGGTATTCAGTCTTTTTTTTTCACAATACAAAAAAATAACGACATTTTCAATTTCGTATCTCCATATACATTTAATTAGTTAATACAGTATGACCATTGTATTACACAAACACTTTAATATATTCAGTAAACTTAATGCAATTACATTTATCTTTGACAACGCCATCAACGTACTTGTTATAATACAATATTGTGCATCCTTCTTCCACAAAACTGCGAAGGATAGCGTCCATTAGTTTAACCATCTTTCTCCCGGATTATGCGCAGACACTGCTCTTTAGGGCATCTCCGGTTGCCTACAGCATGAAGAGAGTTAATGACTCGATATAGTTTATCTCGTTTAAGTATAAAAAAAGCTAAACACTGTCTTAGATTAATTCAATAAAGTTAAAAAAACACACGTGCCAATTTTACTACCAATACTAATAATCATTAAGGATCTAGCTTACTTGATATTAAATATTGTAATTTAAACTAGCAATTGGACAATATTACTAAATAACTATTTTATATGCATTCCAAAGCTTTAACTTCGTAAATAAGTTTAATTTACTTTAATTTAAAATATCATTATATTACTTCATATTACATTACATCTATATTCGTCAATATTTCATCGGCACTTTAAGGACCTTCTTTGAGGACGAAAATTATGTTCTCTCTAAGGACTATTTAAGGCCCTATCTCGGACAGAACAGAACTGTATTTAAATTGAGGAACAAACAAATTTGCAGGCGTTGAGGTTGGGGAAAGGGCCAAAGTGAAACAGTGAACATGAAAAATTCATGGAGAGGAATACATTATCTCTCTGGCTTTGACAGAACGTGTTGCACAAACATTAGGCATTAATAGTTTGATGTGATTTGTCTCACAGACACATTTGACACCTCGGGTATGGTGTCAACATATAAGCCATTCCCGCTGGTCCAATGAGCAGTTTAACACTGGGAGGTGTAGTAGTAGGTAGGAGAGAAGAGTTAGCTGGATGGCGGTGCTGTCATCAGCTGGAAGTGCGTCAGTCTGTGCGTGAACCCACACCACCACAGTTCATGTCACACGCAAATCAGGACTGGCAAATGTCTTAATTTGAATCGATTTGTTTACTCTCAAAATAAAACTGTTCGCTCCTATCCTACATTTTTAGCATCACTTTGTGCGCGATTAGGTTTTGAACACGTTCCCGCCTTCATGCCCGAATAACTATACACCGTGTGCCATGTTTGTCTTTCTTTATAGGAATACGATGTTTCATAAACTTCCTTAGTTTCAACAAATATCCGCCACTAGCACTTGAAATTCGGCTATGTATTCTAAATACTTATATTATGCTACATGTGTAAATAACAAAAGAATGCCAATTATATTAACCACAGTAAGCCACACAGTTTTGCACATTAGAGAATCATTAGAGAATCCCTAAGCAAATATTTAAATAATTTAAATATGAAAGTGCATACTTTATGTATGTATGAGAGATTATTATTCTTGATCAATTTTAACAATCATTTCCTTTACAAATTTGAAAGATTTGACTAAACTTTAGATATATATTTTGAATATTATTTGACAAATTATGTTATACCGAAGTTCCCTGCGCATAGTCCACGGGATAAGCGGTATTTAAAAAAATATATATTTCAAGGTGCATATGCGGGTTATCTGTTGCGTTTACACAATTAAAATGGAAAACAACACAGGAAGTAAAGTGTTCAACATATTTACTTACGTGAATGTCATCAGTTCTGCGTTATTATATCGATCTAGTCTAGTCAAACTTGTTTTCAACAAATTATTTTATTAACAATTGAGATAATTATCAGTGACAATACATTAGTCGATTTTAGTTTTCATTTGCGTATTGGGTATTTTAATATTTGTGTAAAATTGTGTAAAATTATTTGCTCATAGGTATCTACTGAGTATTAAAAATCAAAAAAATCGTCCAAATGACTAGCTAACAACTAGGCTGTGTGGTGCAGTCATCACTGCACACCGCATATGTGTTTGAAATTCTGTCCCACTAATATTTCCATAAATTTTAATTTACAACGTATTTATATAGTTATTGTGTTGTGATGTTATCAGATCATTGCAAAACCTTAATGTTATGGTGTTTGATTGTGACAACTATGTTCGTATAAGCGTGACGGAGCGTCTTAATTTGCCTTTAGTTTGGCCATTTACTGTGGTATACGTGCTATTGGCTTGCTTATCACCAGATCTACAGCGATGTCAATCAGCTTCACAACGTAACAGGTTGCTAACTTATGTAAACTTTCCCATGTTTCCTCGCCACGGGTCGCTTGTTATGAAGCCCCGTTATTCCCAAAGAGATGGTACTTGCGTCACGGTCTTACACAGTAATATTTACCAAGATGTTCTGATGCCGTCTTCTAAATGAGAAGGCCTGGAAACGCCATTTAGAATACTGGTTTCTTCACGCCTTCCAGAGACGGCAAGCCTGTGGATGTTTCAGGCGTGAAACTCAAACTGGGAGTTTTAGCAGGCTTTTTTTTCTGGTCCGCAAGTGGCCATAGCATATCCTGGGTTTCCCTTGGGCCCTGTTAAATCTTTACGATACAGAAGATATAGTGGAAAATCAGTCTCTAAACGTTCAAACCCACACTGATGTTTGCAAATACATGCTGCGACGTTTGGCTTTCTCAGGCAGTGTATTGCGAAACATTTATACAAGAAATCCATTCCCACGGATTAAGTCTAGTTGATACGTCCCGCATGCTAGTGCCTTATCAAATTTAATCGTGTGTAAAATTCATTAAATCTTGAACGAAATAAAGCCCAGTTCTTGCGTTCCGTAGGACAATTTCTCTCGGGAAAATTTCTTGATTTTGCCTAATGTAAACATACGACCCAATAGCTGACAGTACTAAGTATTCTTTTTTAAAAGTGTATGTGTGTGTGTGTGTGTGTGTGTGTGTGTGTGTGTGTGAGAGAGAGAGAGAGAGAGAGAGAGAGAGAGAGAGAGAGAGAACGTTCCAAGCAATACAAAATGCTACGAGTAAAGCAAAATGACATATATAAATTACAAAATGTATCAAATGGAAGTAACAATATGTGTTACTATTGTTGTCTAAAGTACTGGAGGTCCAGGGAGTATTTATAACCAATTCAATTCAAATGAGCAATCTATATATAAATCGTATAAAACATGGCTAAATATACATTAATATTTATTATATAAATAATTTTATTCTGCGATGCTTTCTGTGTAAATATACATATTTGATTGATTCCATATGTCAGGTAAGTTTAACTCACAAACATCATATGTTTTCACACAAAATGTATAAAATTACCAGGATAATATAAGTTTAGAAGATTAAATGTGAGCTATATTTGTACAAGGATTTGTGGTGAATAGTTATTTGTTTTTCAATCATATAAAATATAGTTGCGGCTTGGGCGCTGGATAAAAACAAGGCGTCATTGATCATCATAATACTCGGGTTAATGTTAATAAACAGATAGTGCCTGTATTTTATTTTTATCTTCACGTATTAATTATGCAAGCGTTTCGGTTTAAAATGACATATAATACAATAAACGCAACATTACCGTTTTCAGTATAACTTTCATAGCGAATTTTCATCTATAATGTTTTCCAGCATAATCACGAATGTCAATATTTAAAACTGGTATGACGACAGAGACTTTGAGTGCTACAATAGATAGGTGTTCCTTATTTATGCGCTGTTGATACAAATACCCATCATTGGTTCACATTCTACCAGAAATGTTAGGAATTAATCCCCAATTTCGATATTTGTAGCCTTGTAACCCCACAGCCGGTGTGGTTTGGTTGTCTTAGGTAAGCACTGGCGAGAAGGTGCGATCCACTCTGATGTAGCCCGATACACTTCAAACAAATCTACCTGCCGTACTCAATGGCCGTGTCATGACAGGGCACGGACGAACGAGCATACAGCCGGGTGAAACACGACCCCCCTACCTACCACACACTCGGGCCTGTTCCGGGTGAGGCTCGGGTAGAATTACGACGGGATCAGTGAGGGGCCCCGGGCTAAGTCTGGGGGTGGGACGATCGTTAGATCAAAGTACATACTAATCCAATTTATACATGCACCTTCAATTTCCAGTGAAACAGGTTTATAAATGAATGTGGGATCGTCTAATGTCAGTCTAATTAGATAAAGTTTCATTCGTGGTAATATTAACTGAATTTGTAATAATTTGTAATTATTACAATTAATACCCTGACATTATCTTCTGTATATGTAACATCTACAATGTATTTTAATACACGTTGAATTATTCTTTCTTTACAAAATAAACCTTAAATAAATAAATAAAACGTTAAAATAATATTCCTCATACATGTGTACCATGCTTACTCTATTCTCTCACGGCATGCCTGGTTGATGCTTCAACTCTTGCACTCTACAAAAAAAAAGACAATGCACGCCAAACATCCCATGTCTGCGGTGATTATTCTGATGTGAATACAATGACAATAATTGTACTAGTATGCGGAATCTAATAAACCCGGGGGACGCCATTTAATCTGCTATTCTGCAGAAGACACAGTACAAGGTGGTGTGGAAGTGACGTGAGGGGGTAGCTGTACCGCTGACGTTCACAGCGTCACCATGTGTATCTTGTCACGCTAGTCTGCAGGGTGAAGGTCGGCACCTGGCTTATTTACCATAAATACATCTTGAAACGCCGATGACATGCACTGTCCATTTTCCAACCACAGGTTTCACTTTTTTAGCGAACAGCGGCAAGAATACACGCAAAGCAGACAACATATTGTGCATTTATCAAATTAGAAGTGAAACATGAGCGCAATATGTAATTTCTCAGGACTACAGCCGATCAATTTTCGCCTTTGCATAAAGCCGTGTTATCTGTGCTCGGGTCTGCATCTCGACACTCTCTGACATAGCACGTATCCAGCTCAAAGGGTGTCCGAAAAACTAGTGGAATATTAATTAGGATCCCTCCCCATCGCTACCCCCAAAGTTTGTCTAAACAGGTTATAATCCCAAACTTTCCAGAAGATCAGCATATAAACCATGTTAATCCAGTCCCACTTTGCGTTGATTAACGTCGGCTTACCTCTGGTCACACTTCAGATGTTTGTCCAATACATTATAACGTTATAGGAAACATGTAAGTGGTGCGTATTCTATCAGAGCTAATGACAGCATGGACACGTGGTAATTAATGCAATGTTTATCGCTTGTAAATTTAAATAGTGACATAAAAACAGCGGATTAATATGGTATGTTTGTTTCACTGTTTACTACAGGCAGAGAAATATATATGTGATGCAACTTTTGATTTACAAGAGTTTCGATAGGTCATGATGTGTAAATTGAACCTTGCAAAACCAAACTGTTACCACGAAAATGCTATTGAAGAGCACGACCTCCGCAATAGTTTCTCTGATTAGTTTCTGTACAGATCAAACACGGATATGCATTCTGACGTGAAACTGATATCACCACTCCAGTATCAATACACTGTATATTAAATCTAAATACACCGCTGTGAGCATACCTTCTAGCATGGATTTGGCCGATTATAAATGCAATACTATTAATTGTTTTAGTTATTGCTACCGTATCTGAACTAATAAACATGTTGTTTTTTGGTTTTTGTTGGGTTTTTTGTGTGTGTGTTTCTTTGGGTTTTCTTTTGTGTGTTGTTTTTTGTTGTTGTTTTTTAAATGTTTTTTTTTGTAATATGCATTTGCTATTGGGAGAATATCATATTAGTAATGAGTACAAATATATTAGTAAATTAGTACAAAATGAAGTTTCGCTTCTGAAATAAAAGGCCGGTAATAGGAAATCCGTTAGTGTTTTTAATCTGGTTAGAACCACTGTTAAATAGTAATACCATGCAGATTAATTTATCCCTCACCCCCTCCGTTCACCACCACACACAACATCCGAGATCTGGCATTGTCATAAGAGTGGATGCAACACATCTAAGATGTCGATATGCATGCACACCTGTGATCAGACTTGTATGGGCCTCTATTTCGGAGGATAAAGGACACACCTATAATTCATCTGCATTTATTTCTAACCCGGGTGTCAATGTGCGCAATACGATGAACGAAGAGAAGAAACGTGGCTGAACTAGTCACTAGGAATGTATGTCGCAAATAATCTATCGGCGTGTGTGTTTAGTTCGCACAAGCTTACACCATCGCTGTCCACAAACAATATCCAGTCCATATAAATAGAGCCTTTCACTGTCTGGATATAGGGCTACAGATGTACCCGGCGTACTCTCAAGAGACTAAGAACACGCAACGAGTTCCCGTGAAAAGCTAAATACCCGAATGATCGACTGTGGCTTGTGTACGTTCTCTATGCAGCCATCAGCTGTGATCGCCCAACAAATAGCGTCAAACTCATTGAACGAGTTGGTTTGAAGTTAGAAAATAACTTTGTAGTACAGAAGATTGGGGGTAAAGCTAGTGCGTGGTGGGTAGGTGGGGTACTGCCATCGAAACACCTGTCTTCCACAGTCCAGGGAGGTACGTCCCAGGACATAAGGGGCCCTGGTAAAGACCCGCGGGGTACAACTAGACTAATGAAGTGACGTGCCTAGGAAGGGTGTATACTTAACGATTCAAAGACATTTTCATAGGAAGGTTTTGATCTTAGTTTGAATAAATGTTTCACAGTCGGTTCAAAATAGATGCCAAATGTAAAGGAAACATGTGTTTTATCTAAATGCATGTAACGTCACATGACCATTCACACATTCTGTATATAACGCTTATGTCGTATTTATTTTCGCATGTGGAATA
The DNA here is from genome assembly GCA_032361225.1 of Lepetodrilus schrolli. NCBI lineage: Eukaryota > Metazoa > Mollusca > Gastropoda > Lepetellida > Lepetodrilidae > Lepetodrilus > Lepetodrilus schrolli. Next base: position 25,792 of record JAUTBT010003007.1, on the reverse strand, counting down.
GAAATTATTGTGACTATTCATAAATTTGGAAAAATCAACCTTGTTCAAATAACAGTATTTTCTTCTCTCTTTTATTATTCATACGTTATCCAAATGTTGCCAATTCACAAAAGAATGGTATTGGTATAAATATGTCTTTACCTGTTTTGATAAAGAAAACACATAGCTTCAGCAAGACATCTGCCCTTTGATAACACATACATGTAAGTGTAATTATGTTACTATGGAGAGGTGATATAACTCTTCAATTTGACAATGGTGACCAATAACCTTAACATTACAGTATCTCCGTTTTGTGGTTAGTAATATTACAAATATGCACGTGCATTTTATTAAATTATTGTTATTTCCACATACATTATTAATATTTTTGAATTCTTATTTAATGTGATACATTTATACAGAAGATAATTAGAAGCAATGTTGCTGTGGTTAACAGATGCAACAAACTTCTAGTTCAGCATGTATTCCATGCTCTAGAACTAACATAAGATGAAATAACAATTATTAAATGTAGTATTCAGTACATAGTAATCAATAACAGCTGTCTGTGGCGGTTCATGAAAGTGACATACAGTGTATAAATCATTTCCTTGGAATGCCAAGTTTAAATGTTTCTTGAGCTCACAATTAGGTTTGTCACTATATGTAAAATGTTTGTTAGCTATAGATGCCAACGATACAAGTATAAACGTGTACTTTAAGTTAAGATACTAATATATTATATAATGATAAAGTTTTAAAAAATAGTCTAAATAAAATCACAATACTCGAGTGAAAAATTGTTCTATTTTTATCTTTCGGTTGCTAAATAGTAAATTTATTCTTTTCTACTCAAGCAAATTCATTTTAAAAGCTTGTATGCGTGTTATAGGTTGTGTAACATGTTTTAACTTCACTGTACGCATTTACCATAATTTAAATAAAATGATAATAGAATATAGATATTCAATTATGATTTTGTGTGGGTTTATTTTTTCTTTCTTTTAATTTTTTAAAATTTTTAATCCAATAGTTTTGTTATTGTCTATTAAAATAACACTGATTGTTGTACATGAATTGTAGCACCTGTAGTAGAAGTTGAACAATACTTTCAGATTGACTGTGATATTTATTCTGATCTACGTGTAATTTTATTCCACAAAGCTGTTTCCCTTAACAATGATTGTATACGCCTTAATAGATCTCAATAATTTACATATTTAATTATTTACCGTATTCTGTTACCACGTCTGGTAACTACACTAGTTCTAATTTACAAAAGATGACTTTTTAATAACTTTTTGCTTTACTCTGATACAAATTATGACTTAAAAATAAAACTGTATTTTTTTCTTAAATGTACATTATGTAAACAATGGTGTTTATAAGACTAGCTGGGCTGAGTACATGTTTTTTGTCCTTAAAGTATTTTGCGATCCTATTAACTACGGGGTATAAGTACATTGCGTTTGGTATTTGAATGTGATAGGCATTTGGATTTAAGCATTAAGTATTTTGGTAGAAATGTATTTCGAATAGTATTCAGTAATGGACAGACTAATAAAACATGGAATTTGTCATATACGGTTAGTTTACACAATATACATATTCAATTTTCTCTATTAATATTAAGCCACCGGCCTGTTTCAATTGGTAATTTGTGGTTGGTCATTCTAAAACGCGTTAGCAATGTACGGAGGTTATAAGATTAGCTCATCAGGTATGGTTCCAGTACAATGGTATCTCTACATAATGTGTACGATTCACCCGTTGAAGAATTAATTTTAACTTCAGTCCAGTGTTGCTTAAACTGATCTAATAATACAAGATTAATGTCTTTTTCATCCATTCCATACTTGGTATATGTTGTGCCTACCATATGTAATGAAATCCAGTGTTTTTAACACTTCCTACTAACTTGAAATGGAAGTTTGCATTCATATTGTTGAGTGTATACATATATTTATGCAAAATATTTGATAGTTTGGTATTACTTGAAAGTATTTTTGCCCAATGTGTTACTATTCTAACTTTAATCAAAACATCTAGCGGATATCTTCCCAGTTCACATAAACCATAAAATCTTGGGTTGACTGCTTGACATTCAATACATATTTACAGAACTTTAAATGAATACGCTCTAAGACACGTACCTTTTAAAAACCCCATACTTTAGAACCGTACAGTAAGATAGGTTAAATCAAACTGATCGAATAACTTTAGCTGACAATCAACAGGAATTTCTAACTGACGAATAGTTTTAAAGATTGCAAACATTGCTTTGAAGGCTTGTTCCGAAATTCTTTTAAGAGCATTACAAAAACGTCCATTTCCAGTAAATAACACTTCAAGGTACAAATATTCTTTCACTACAACAATAGCAATATTTTGGAATATAAAGTTAATAAATTCTATCCTTTGGAGAAAATAACCGTTTTTGACTTATTTATGTTAATCTTTAGTTTCCATCTAGTGCACTAATCTACAATGATGTACCAATGTCCCTGCGCGTAATTAAGACCACACAATGCATACTATTCAGGCAATATGTTCTTGTTTATGTTGAATATCGTATTGTTTCATGGTATACAGAAAGTTCAATGATGTAGATTGGAAACCAATTTGACCAAAATTAAAAGTGATAATTTCAAAATTATGAAAACAGAGAAATTAAACGATTTATTGTTGGTATGTTTGTAGAATATAAATATATTTGTACTTGAAATAATTTAATATTACTTCATTACTATACTAGTAAAAGCTGGTTTTGAATGTAAACATACAGTTGTGATGATTGGTTTTCCAGTTATAACGAAACAAATGGTGGCACATACTAGTATCTAGATTGAAACATGTGTTCCCATATGTAATTACAACCACTGGCACTGGTATACGAGCTTGCAGTTAGCTTCACGCTGCAAATCATTAATTTGTTCTATTGTACATGCATATGAGAGGGGTTTTAAATCGGATAATGTTGGTATTGATTAGATGGGATATAATTGTTCTACTATTAACAGAATATCACAGCTATTAATTCTTGTAGAAATATCTTTTGATGTTCAGTACTTTTGATAGTTGTAATCTTGATAAGTGCCAGTAGTTATTGAGAGTAAATGTTCTCTTAATCCACATACATTCTCCATCTATAGGCTTACTCTGCGTTTTTATTACCGAGTAAAAGAGCAAAGAGTGTACAATATTGTGGTGTGTTGATGGACGCGTTAACCCAGGTAAAATGAGGGGTTTTCGACGCCCCGGGTATGTAATCTACCCCTGTAATTGACAACACTGTGTGAATGACAGGCAGTAAAGATTACCGAGTTAAATGGGAAAAAAAGCAAAGGGTATTTAAAACTCAACTAACGTTGCAGACATAAGGTTAATACTTATATGCGTGTAGTGTATGTAGTTCCATCATTTCTCTTCTCTCCGTCCCTAGACTGTTTTGCCTCTAGTGAAATTTATGAGTGTCTATTACATGCTTGACGAAACTTACAAGGTTGGGTATCTTTACAAGTGCGATCTACACACGATCTGATTTGATATAGAGCAATACCCAGTTATCAGGGTTGTATGTAGCCCATCTTTGATACTGGATAGTCACTTTGCTCGCCAGACCGAGAAATAATTGCACATGGATCAGTGTCGGGTATCAAACGATAAGTCAATAATGGAAGACCATAAAGCGTAGCAGAAACGAGTAACTTACTTCTATATCTGTTATGAAATATGTATTATTATTATGACGACCGCGGGAAAAGGGAGATAATTGAGTTCCGTACATCTTATCTGTGGGACTAACAAGGGTCTGACTGTGAGCACGTGTAGAGGGAATAACGCTGCGGTCCATATGAACTTGGACGGGTGTTACCTCGTCTGACACTCCGCGCAATCCCCTTACATAAACACTGCCCTCATTTCACGCCTTATAACTAGCAATCTCCACTAGCAATCTCCACTCGCATGTTTGCATTCAGTCATCCATTTCTGCATATGAAGTTTTACTGCAGGATTTATACAATCATATATAATTAGTATCATTGTTCGATATTCTTTGGTACTCACATGAACTTGTTCCGGTAGTTTGTTTTAATGTAGAAACACACTGAGGTCATATTAAGTGGAAAGTGTGACTACATTTTAACTTGATTCATATGACATTTCAAGTATATTTATAATTAACTATTCTCGAATTAAGGTTAGGTTTTGTTATAGCATTTACGATTCGTAAGTACGAGAGTAGGCCATACTTGCAATGTGCAATAAACATATATTTAATAATCTTCATTAGTAAAATTAATTAATTAGTCAACCCTGTGTGTTGAAATGTCACAATTTAAATATCATTAACAAGATTAAGCGCCTTTTTTAAAATTAGTTTGTAAATTCCTACCAAGACTAGCGAGACAAGAGGATCGGCAAGCTGCACAAGGCATGATTGTCCCACGGAATAGGATCGAAGCAGCCAACGTGAAATTAAATAGTTCGTTTGTGCTAGGCGCCCTTGCTATATTGGCAAACTATTTTCTTTTCTGTGTTGGTCTGTTGATGCAATTAAATGGAAATTATTTCAGTTTGGCAATGCAGACACATCACACCACACAAAGAATAACGCTTTGTATAAACCTGTTTTATAGTTTGCCTTATTTTATGAATACATATTACCCGCGCATGTAGTTTATCATTCGATTAAACGTATTCACAATAACATGAATTTCTTCAAATGTTATCATTATTAAACTAATAATTTCGATACACATTATTACGTGGAATTCATATTATGGATGTTGTTACACATTTGTATCTCCTACCACTACCAGATCTGAGCAACTCAGAACATTCTGCCGTGTCAAATTATCGTGTACTTGATTAAAATGTTAGGAAAAGAGATGTATTTATTTTGTTTATTCTTAGGCTAAATGTGTGACGTTAACATGACATAACACTGCTGTATTTATTCCCAGGCCTATATGTACATTGCACTACAGTAGAGTATGAATAAAGTGGTAATAGATCCATACTTCCACAGGTAAGCTATTATTTTGAGAATAAACGTTTAATTGTTTTGTTTAATTGTATACCTACGTGTTAATTTTATACCTGCGTGTTGGTGTTGTCTGAAAATATGTATGTTGCAATGTTATGTTTATGTCATCATTTAGTTGGGGTAGCTTACTTTTTCTGATCTTAAAATCAGATATTATGGATTGATTAATAAAAATATATACATTTTGTATACGCTATTCAAAATATCTAATACGATTTTTATAAACGCTAAATACCGGTATACGATTTTAAGCTTCCGGATTGGTTGCTATTAATAGTCCATATGAAGAGATTAAGTACACCTATTAGAATACATCAGATATTCGAGATGTATTCTTCTCTAGAATTATCCTAAAGTTGATATACCATTAACTTAGCCATTAATTAAGAAATAGCCACCTTTCAACCTTGCATGAATACGTTAAACTTGTTAAATGTCTTTGTACAAATAAGTGTCCTCAATGTTAAAGTAGTTTCTGCAAAGTGTACAACAAAACCACATGCGCATATACAAACTTCATATACATGACAGGAGAAGTGTATCGGTTATACAACTGCTGCAAGAAGATCATGTTTGAAGAGACCAGCCAATGCACGTGTCTAATGCTGGGTTGCTTCCAGCCAGCACCGTCTGGTCAGTAGACTCGGGTCGGGGAATCTAACCATACCACCCCCGTCCCCAGGATCTCTCATCATACCCAAGTAATTATTGACATTACGTGAACGAGGACCCAGCTGTGAGTCTACTCCTTGATATCAGGAGTTCTAAGCCACGTAATCTTGTAATGGTGTCTGTATTGCACGGTACCATCATCATCAATGAATACTAATACTTTCTTTCATTACAATTTTTACAGTGTTCTTTTGGACTAAAGTTATACATGTTGTATAATTAGTTACATATTCGGTTTGCCAACATTTATATTTGATTTGCTCATAATGTATGCTGATTAATATATTAATATAATAGTCCGGGAAATAGAGTTTATAGAAACTCAAAATCCACGTTTATTTTTCGCGATTGCATTGTAAAGTATAATTGATTTCTGAGTGTTTTAATTCTTAATTATCCAAAGTAGAAGATATAGATATACAAATTTATGTGGATTAGTGACTGAGTACAAATGGGTATTAAATTATTAATAAAGTCATTGATTGGTATGTATTGGCATTATACAAAACAATTTTGGTATCTAGGAAATAGCTACTATGCATCAAGAATAGCAGTTATGTCAATCTCCGTCAAGTGCTTTCTTCTTCTAATTTTCTATTTCACCATGACTGTTAAACTACAGTATGTTGCCAGTCTAGGCTATTTATAAGTAAGTCTACAAGTCTAGCTAGCATCAATAGGAACATGAGAAGGAAAATAGTTACCATTAATATTGCATTACCATGGCAATATTTGATTTAATAGATGTAACGTATTAAAAACTTAACAAAACAGAGCATAAATTGTGTTCGTGCTTTGTTTAGCAAGCATTCTTAAAATTCAAAATAACAAATACTAAACAAGTGTACTAGTTGCCAGGGTTACGTTGTAGTAACTGTTGCCAGGCAGAAAAGATCTAAACAATATCTCACTTCGGCAACTACACAAACAGTAATTATTTCAGTAAAATCTAATTACCTGTACTACTTAGGTTTTATTTAAGATCGTATCCTAGTATTATCTGAAGTAATTAACATCATTAAAGCATTTAATTTATCTGTTGCTTTATTATCTCAAATATAAGACATAAATTATCAACTATTATTTTCCAAAAATGATAGAAATCTGCAAAAGTATGCTTACCTAAACATTTATAAAATGACAACCCAAGAATGTTGCCCATCAAACACGGCCACGTGGTCCTACTTTTGCAAATTTTCAGCACATTTCGAGTGAAAACACAAATTTATAGAGCAGTTATATATGTTAGCCACCAGCGTGGCGGGTTGTGAGCTGCTTCCTCGCATACTGGCTGGAATCCGACCAAACCCGGCAGCGCGCGTGTTGTACTACCTAATCTCTAAAATACGACGGAGAGAATTCTTCTAATAAAAACATACACTTACTTGTAACTACATATCGTTTTCTAGCTAAGCACAATTCTTTTGCATTTATGATCAATAACATATAGTAGAAAGAATTTGGAAAAATACGTCTGTGGCTGGCCTGAGAGTTGTAAGCCATTGCCATCAACCACGGAGTATTGTCAGTGAAAACAAAGCCCCGGCAAACATAAATTCGAATGATTGTTAGATACTTACACGACATGCGTCTCTCTACCACATATATCCCACCACGTGTGTGTGTCTGTGTCTGTGTATGTGTGTGTGTGTGTGTGTGTGTGTGTGTGTGTGTGTGTGTGTGTGTGTTTGTGTGTGTGTATTTAACATTGACGTGCGTACGTGTGTGTGTGTATTGTTTTTATCATCTCAGAAAAAAACAAGTCTACGTCTAGAAAACCAATATCATTATCTCCCTTAAATTTTATTAAATCTCAGTGCTTTCTGTGTAGCCCAATTACTGTAATATATCTTCACTTTCCTTCCTCTGTTAGAGACCTCGTGAAGAGTTCCGATCGAGTGTCTTTTGAGGTCCCGCTGTCCTCAACAATAGACAGGTATAGAAAGTGTCAATTATCTTCAGTTAGAATAGGAAGTGCAAGCACCATCCACCTGGTAGACACCTTGGGAACACGAGGACAGTTTTGATAAATTTTGAAGTGTTCTTCAGGGAATAGAACAAATATACTAGGCCTCTGCCTTAAGGGGGAATGTCGACAAAGGACGCATTGATCGAGGTAAAGTAATGCAATTTTGTCGCCAAATCACGACAAGAGCTTCCCATCCTGAGCTACATCGTCCATTATATTGAAATCAAAAGAATGTAAGGCCAAAAATGTCTTCCATCTGTTCAAGATAAGTAAGAAAGCGGGCCTAGAGGAGGATAGTCAGACACATGAAAAAGTAATGGTTCTTTCCAATGTATGGCTTTAAAAGCAACACATTAAAGACGTTCTAAAATAATTTTAATCATGCTAAATATTTTTTTAACTATATGAAGAAGATGGAAATGAAACTAAATTTAAACTTTGAGGAAGAAATAAAATAAGAAATACGCGATACTAGAAAAAAAGCCGGAGTTGTGAAATATTTCCCGCTAAGCATTTCAACAACATTTCTACGAGTCACATTTGGGAGATTTTCATACGGAGAAAATGTGAAAGTAATTCCAGCCCATTCCCCGGCCTTCCAATATCAACCAGCTGTGAAAGGAGCCCCGATGGGTGAACAATGCCACGCCAAGGCAATCTGCTCTTGGGGAATTAAAAGCCCGGGGACACATAGCAAAAGCTCCCGTTTCAGATAGCCTCCAAAACCTGGAAAACTAGATGTCAGAGAGCGAGACGGGGAGCGAGAGCTCGCAGTGGACAACTACGTGTATATCGCAATAACACTCACTTATTTATCATAGATTGATTCATGTACGTTATGACTTCCTTATCGAATGATGGTTTGTTGGCAGTTGCGTCTTATAAATATCTTTCCCCATTGAGTATAATCGTCCTATATACAAATCATCTCAAGTGGGCTCTTGAAGCCCCATCTGAAACGAAAACAGTTGTAGGAGGTCAGCTTGGAGTTTATCCACGGGAGCAGTCAGTGAGACGATCGTGGTTTGTTGGGAAGACTAGCATCTCTCTCTCTCTCTCTCCTTCTCTCTCGCTCTCTCTCTCTCTCCCCTGTGTCCGTCAGTCACCCTGTTGAAATCCGCAATTAATTTCCATGCTCATCAAACCGTGTTATGACATGCCGTTCCTGATCACAGCCTGGTGTGTGGCCGCTTTCTCACTCAGCACAAGATCCGCCCGAGCTGATTGGCTAGGGGCGTGGCGAGGGGCTGGACCTGGAACCATATATGGCGTGGCAGGCAAATATCATACACACACTTGTCTATGTTGTCGAATGGTGCTGAGAGTAGTGCTCAGACGAAGCCGAGCTCATAGTAACCGGTAAACGCACACTGCAGAGGACTTTAGTACCGACTGTATCAGTGTGGCGGTGTGTATATTTCCTAGTGTACCGCTTGAGCGGATGGACATGCAACACAGCAGTCTCCAGACGCCCTACCCTGCCTCCATGCCCAGTATCTCCCAGGGCCCAGGGTTAGGCATGGTCCCCACCCTGTTTTCAGACCACCAGAACTACTACAGACATGGAGGATACCCAGGTATGTCCATGGGGGGTATGTCTATGTACCCTCATGACCAGTACTCTCCAGTCACTCGCCCGTCGCCCTACTCGCCCTACACTCCACAGCATCATGCATCCAAGGACATGGTGAAGCCGCCCTATTCGTACATCGCTCTCATCGCCATGGCGATACAGAGCCAGCCGGACAAGAGGGTTACGCTGAACGGAATTTATCAATTTATCATGGACAGATTTCCCTTTTACCGGGAAAATAAACAAGGTTGGCAGAACAGTATCCGTCATAACCTTTCTCTCAATGAGTGTTTTGTGAAGATTCCCCGCGATGACAAGAAGCCTGGTAAAGGAAGCTACTGGTCGCTGGACCCGGACAGCTACAACATGTTCGACAACGGCAGCTATTTGCGACGTCGACGACGGTTCAAGAAGGCGGCAAAGGACAAGGAATCTCACGATAAGAACCGAGCGGATTCCGACAAGGAGAAGATGAATTCCTCGGAGCCTGAGGACGTCAGTGGCGATTTACACAACTCGAGTACGTCAGATACCTCGGATGTACCTGATCAGAAAGTGGACATGAAGGCGGAACGGAAGTGTATGTCCCCGGTGTGTACTAAGCTTGAACCCATGGACTCTCCCAAGAGTGACTGCCTGTCAGTGCGGTCCTCTACCAGCAATACTCTTCCCATTCCACCCGACCCTGCCGGCTGTGACACCTCCGTGTCCAGCTTCTCTGTGGAGAATCTCATGACGACGTCTCACCCTTCCAGCAACTGCGACAACCTCGGGGTGGCGAGTACTTTCCCCAGCAGCCGGCCTCCCCCTCTAGTGTCCCCCCAGGTTCTACCATACACCCGGTCATCAGACCTGTACAGAAACACAGCACCATGCACCCAGAACGCGCCGTCGTCGTCATCGCCCTACAACAACTACCACTGCAACGCTGCTCAGCCCGTGTTTCCTAACCACAGTGGCCAGGTGACGGGACAACACATGTCCATCGCTCCCACCCCATCTCCAGGCGAGGAGGTGGCGGGTAGTCACTCCCCAAATACAACCCTACCCCAAACTAACGGACTCAATCCCAGCGTGTTCTCCGTGTCGCAGGCAGGGACGTATAACAGGGGAAGTTGGTACATGGCTCCAACACATTCGGACATCAACCACGGGGCAGACTTTTCCACTTCACCTTTTGCCAATGTTAGGGACATGTTTGACTCTCACAGACTGCTCACAGCACAGGCTGCTCAGCAGTCACAGTCGCCGTCAAGTTGTCAACTAGCAGCGTTCCGGGCGCCGTACAAAACCGGTAGCCCTTATGGAGCCTACGACTGCTAACAACCCCGTGGTAACAGCCACAATTAAACCAAAGACTATATTTCTTGCATACTTTCAATCGACCAGTTTTGCAAATGACTCGCAGAGGTGACAATTGTTTCTCAGAAATCTGGTAAATATTCTAGGATGTCAAACAAAAAACTGCAGAAATATTTCCTAAACAGATGTGCTCATATGGATTTGAAATATGACGAAAAACTTGCAATACATTCTTGTGAACTTTTTTTCTGTCTTCTCGGCAGAGTTTTAACTGTGCCCCTCGCGGGTCAACTCAGTATGTAAATTATCTTCGTTAGGATGGATTTGCTCTTCGTCCTATACAGGTAGGAACACTTTTGTTGAATCGGCCAGTGCTTTTTATTAACGTTGTGTCAACGTTTCTTTGTTTTATGTCAAAGATATTATTGTGAAAAACAACATTGGCTATATCAGCCGACTGTACACTGCAAATGTTAGGAAAGAATATAAATATTGGGCTGCACAGCCTCTAGAAATACACTGCCTTTACTTTGTTTTATTGAGAAACTGTGAAATTCCAACGAGTATTTGTTTACATTGAATGACCAGCGCAGATCCCTATATTTTGGGTGGCCGTGCGAGCTGACCACTTTACGTGAAATAGATTCGAGATAAGGAGATTAGGCGATTTCAAGGAAAACCCAAGTGCAAACATGTTCAACAAATTTGGCAGATTTAATTAGAATCGCAAACACCATGAAGAAACCATTAGTCTTCGGGCATCATATATTTATTTTCGTAATTGTGTTTCACATTGATTTATAAAGATATTTTTTATCGCAATGTATGGGGAGATTTAGTAAAAAAATATTTATTTTGGGAAATATAATATTGAAACAATAAATCATAATTAGTTTGGTATTATCTACGCATTAAATATTGTTGTTGTATAAATTATATCGGTTGATTTGTAATTCAATTTGTTTTTGTGGTAATTTCATATTTCGGTACATTTTTAACAGTTATGAACATGTTTTAAATACGACTATCACCCCATTTTCACGCGAAATTTAATTCAGTTGTCATAACGGGTGTTACTGAATGGCGTTATAGACAAATATTTAGAATTTCTTAGTATTTATCACATAGCAATCGTTACCTATTTCAATTTTGTCTATTTTTTTTATCATTGCTATCTTTAAACACTATAATTTTATTTGCGCTGAAATATTAACATAGTTTACTATTTATTATTTTCCTTTTCAACTAAAACAATGATCAACAGTGTAAAGACATACAATTATTTAAGGAACATGTTCGGAACCTGATAAATGTCAATATCACAAAACTCGCTCATATTTTAACAGAAATTCACTTTGACATAGACTCGCCCTCAAGAATGTTTACAATTTTGGAAGTGTCTGTTGTTATGCAGACTAAGCTAAAGTTATTTGTCTGACGACTGTCGACATCTCAATGTATGTGCCTTGTGATTGAAAGCGTCGGCACATCAGATGCAGCAGATAACGTAATTATCACGAGCTTGAGACATGCCCCGCGATCAGGGCGCGCTCTTGGACGATAGCACTTCATTTTGACGAGCTCTCTGATTGCCTTAGACACTAGCAGGAACGCCATTTCTTGTCTTTTAACATCTTCCTAACTTTGTGGTGGTCGCTAATAGGACAACAACTGTGATAAACATAATCCGTTGTTTCCAATACTAACCCGTCTATCAAAAAGTGAAAGAATATTTCAATATGCATACTATAATTTTTTTAAACGAACGATTCCATATTTAATGAAATAATACTTCAATAAATATTTATTAAAACAATTGTGGTTTAAAGTATTCCTATATCAAGAAATATTTCTGAGTTTTAACGCTAGATGATAATTATTGAAAAATATAATCTGTTAATACATCTAATGATTCACACGGGGAATAGAAGAGGGTTGTGTATTAATGACAAATTGTTCAATAAAACTTAATTTAATCAAATGTTTAAACAGCGGCTGTGTGTACCTATCCTCTTGTCATTTTCTGGACAAATGTCATTGTGATACATTTGCATATTTCAAAATAAAATCAAAGATTAAATTACTCCGTCCTGCAATTAAGTGCTTCATCTGCAAATAATTACATTGCAAGTTCCACCCATCAATGAAATGCTACATGTTCTAGCGATTTTCTGTCTTCTCTGATTAAGGATTAACCACTGGAGACACAGCACCACGCGGAGACAGGATATTTTTCTAATCGACAGTTTTATTCTGCAAATTTCTCTTGGGTTTTAACTGCAAGGACAATGAATGAGTTGGTTATTTAAAACTGAAAGCCAATTTCTAGGATTTCCGTTGTAAAAGTCTTGTAATTTAAAATTCAGTGCAAGATGCAGAAGTATGAAACCTCAGAAAATACACCCTCCTCCTCTCTCTCCCCCCCCTTCCCCCATCCCCCTCCGGCCACCTGGGTTGCCTACACTGGGACTAGTTTAGAGAGTTGTTGAAAGATCTCTTCTTTCTGAGTCTCTAAAAGAATTCTTCCGAGCCAGCTCTGCTCTGACTTATATTTTGCGGCTGGAAAAGTCATTAGGACCTTAGAGCCCTCACCCCCAGGTGATTGCAAGCTTGGGTGCCAGCTAAAACAAAAAGTAAAACGGGAACAAAACCGGGTTTGTTTTAGTCCAACAGCCGGGTACATGTGCAGTGTATTCCACCGACATTAAACACTAATATACGTATCAATAGACGGGGGGAAAAAACATGTAGATTATCAGAGTGATTAACCGTTGAAAGAGATACACAAATCAAGTTGTGCTTTATCAAACCATGGAGTTTGCTATAACATACAGCGAACACTTTTTACAGCTATAACTTTTCTCAGCATCATAATTCTAGACTGAGTGGTTTCTGAAGCCGGGGCCCTATTCTTATCGTGTTCTCATCGGAATAATAGGTCGTATTTCACTGCTGTCAAAAGCGATGTATTTCAAAGAACTGCTTGCCGCCCTTGTAGATAACTCAGACTTGTCGGTTCTGTCTAAAATATGCACCCAACCTAGAAAAAAAAAACAGGAATTCGGACAAACTGCTAAATATACCGCCGTTCTACAATAGGCTTGTTCAAACTTGCGCACAGTCATGGACATATTTGTTTATTTCTAACAATGTATAAACTATGATAATTTTTTTTTGCTTTTTTGAGACAGCACATGAACTCGAATCTTGAATATGTGTGTAAGAATGGTTGGTTTCAAAGTGGAGCTTTCATGATAATCTCAGCCCCAAATCTGTCTGTCATTCTGTGCGTGCAATTTCCCTGATAAATCCTACACCGTTCTATGTACGATAGTCATGACTTGTACACAGTTTATGTTGCAAAGAATATCGCGAGGAAGAACACGACTTTCATACATTCCTAATCGATAGAGATGATAAAAGGTTAACAATATATCACTGAGAGTCTCCATTGGAAGCAGTGGTGCAACTAACACGGGCGGTTTTTAACAATACGGAAAATAAATATTATTAACTTTATGCCCCCTTCACCAAACTTTAGATTATGAGCATTTAATATTATCAATTATCTTCTCTCACGATTCATGATAGAAAAAACATTGGAGGATATTTATTTCTATAATTTTCGCGTTTTTAAAATGCCATAAATAATAGTATTAATTGTTTGCAGTACACGTGTAAACAAACTATAAATCATATATGAAATTGAATTTTATTTTTGTTCTTGAGTAGACGCCATCAATATATGCAGTTATTGAAAGCAAATTTCAATGCGACTATAATGTCATACTTCAACTTTTGAAAACGTCACCATTTACAAAACATTATGTATAGTATGAATACTATATAGTAGACCACAATCTTAACAGTTTCATTCCAAACAACTACAAAACAACGGGAACATAACAATTGCATTGAATTCCTTACCATTTTTTCAGTGATAAGATACTAGACCGATGTCAAACATACAAAGCTAAAGTCAAACCGTGTTGTTTTTTAATTATTTGTATTAAAATAGTAGACAACGTACACGGTAAATGAAAATTTATTAGTAAAACATCCATTCTTCTAGATAAGAGCGACCTTCCGTTATTATTATAGCTATTTCATTATGATCAAATACATTATTAAATAGTGCCTCGCCATAAGACATCAATACAAACCTTTATAATGCCCATTTCACTTTGTCCAAAGCAATATTAAATTGCATAGTTTAATATAGCAACAGTAGACAAGTCAGCAACAGTTCAGTATTCGCAGACAGTCTTAGTTGTTACAGTTGGCCTGTAAGCATATTCTAAATATCAATTGTACGTCAGTATCGCCTCTGGTAGACCTTGATGCCAGCCAATTATACAATTTCGTGCCACCCAATGCTGTACAACTATTTAAATACAATTTATATTTGTATTTTCTAAGATGTGACACATTCCCTCAAAAACGCATTGGTCTTGTAAATTACTGTACATTATATCTTGTCTAGCAAATTAGGATAAATGACATTTAAAAGTATATATTAAAATTTGGTTCAAAGTTAATCATACTATCAATGTTGATCACACAAATATAACAGTATTACTGGTAATTTCATGATATTTTTTCATAGTAGATTTTCATTGACATTTCATGAAATAGTAAATAATAAATAGAGGATCTCATATGTGTGGTCATGTATAACTGAATATATTAAACGAGTTTGCCAAACTGATATCATGCGATGCTCTGCCGAGCATAATATCAGTTTTGCCAATAAATCCAGTAATATATGAACAGGAATGTGAGATTCTATTTATCACATAACTGTAGAAACTATTGTAATATCAATTTTCAGTCACAAACACTATATAGGCAAATGTCTTGGGAATTGGGTTGAAGCAGCAGAAAAAATACAGTTCCAAGCAAATGTGTTAATACTAATAAATATGTTTGCATATTTAATTGAAGAAATCTTTTAACTTTATATTCGACAAATTAAGTCCCAAGAAGAAGCTCTAAAATAGGTCCCAAAAGACTTTGATATCGCGTATGAATACAATTATCAAATTCCATTGTGTTATTGCACTAGTGAAATCATTTATATTTATAGCATGGCTTTATTGCACTCCCAACCTCCTATGTTTTGTGATAAAATTATCTAAACGTTGTCTAAAGGCTTAATAAATGTTTTTAACCGAAAATACCCTTTACCATGCTAGTAATATAATTATGGGATATATGCCCACTTTAATATACTAGTAGTCTATCTTTATAAAACTGGCGATTTATTCATAGGAAAATATCTCAACAAAGACTATTAACACAAATTGCATCTTCCGACACGACTCACAAAGATGATGATATACACATAGATACAATCAAGATGATCTAGATCTAAATAATATACACGTCCCCATATGAACGTAAAGTATACACCTCCCCCCATAGAAAAAAGAATATGACTATTGTGTCCGACTATTGAAGTACTATGTTTAATGCCACAGAAAACGCAGGAGGATCACCGCGCTCATTTGCTTGACTGAATATACAACGCAACCGGAAGGTTGTCAATTAACGTCGTATCTCACAACAAGGGTGTAAACAGTAGATAGAAGTAGGAGGGGAAATTGTTGTGGTTTAGTCCGTTGCACTGCGGGAACCTGCCAGAGAGATATTCGAGTACACACGTGATAAGGAGGAGATAACTTGGGAGAGAGAGAGAGAGAGAGAGAGAGAGAGAGATAGGTGATGTATGTACACAGATATACGAGATACAACGTGGTTCTATTAAAAGATATACTAGTAGTTGACTACCATATTGAACTAATTATGAGTGTTGAGTGTCGAAAGTTGTACTACTTGTTTCAAACCTTTTGAAGAGAACGCTTTCAGTAGAAATATACAGTTACTGTGCATAGGTATATTTTGAAAACAAATGATGAAACTAAGTTAAATAACATGGTTTTGCTATACACACTAGAAGAATCATCAACAGCTTTTATATGTTTAAAATGGTGCGTTGAAACATTTAAAGAAATATATTATTTAAAATGTTAACGGATTATGTCAATTTATCAAAACAACATCATAATTCGTCTTTCTTCTTGTTGATTGATTCATTTATTTTTGCTTTTGACCATAGTAGTATGGATGCACTTTTGTTTTGCTTGTTTTCTTTCGAAGAATTCCAATTTAATTTACAACGATACATCTTATAAAATCCGTGCATCCATTGCAAATATGTAGCCTGCTGCTTTAACCAACAATTTAATTTTTACCGAAACAACCATCTCAATGTCTTGAGTCATGAATTCGAATTGAAAGCACAAAGCGGAAATCCGTCATTGTTTGCTCGCATACCATATACATTTCGAATGGATGGAACGAATACCTCACCGAAATGAAGTTAAGTTTTTGACACAAAGTACTCCAGAATAGGAAATACCAGCGCGTTATTGATGGCAGGTAACGTGAAGTACGGGAAATAGTTCATTTTACGATGTTAAAATAATGTACTGTTTGGTTAAATTGGTCCTAATATCAGAACAACTCGGGTTGGTTGGTTGAATTGAGTTTGGAACCCCGCTTTCAAGATTCCTCACTCATATTATGTTTTGTATCCACATGCCCTGCTTATGCTATAGGCCGGAATTCCACCAGTTGTTGGTGCTAGCACACGGACTTTCCTGCCGCAGTCAGATACCCTACTCTGACACAGAATACCGATTCCGAGCCGACCAGTCATTGCGTTACCCCATTTTAATGCTGAGAGCCAAGCAGAGGAAGAACAAGTGTCATTACGCTGTCGAACTCGTTCCGGGTAAAGGATGAGCTTTAACTCGATGTTCTTCAACAGCCTCATTCCCTAGCTGCAGTTATGTAGCTAAAAAATGCCCCGTTACTATTTCACATAGTATTTATGAAAATTCGTCACCGATCGCACTTATCAACGGACGTCATCTTGCTAAAAATAGCTGCACGATGCTAACAATAGCTGCAAGATGGCGTCGGTTTATGAGCTGGATCGGTGACGAATTTCATAAAATTTCATAAAATACTATTTGAAAAAAAATCCTTTCCTTCGAAAATAAGCATGGAGCCATGAAGTACAATGGTTAGTGAATCCAATCCTAGCTGGATGTCGTTATGCTACAGAACTGCAGCTACCTCATTCCCAAGTGGTTCACCACACGCTAGAGGATGCCACAGTGAGGAGTTTGGTCCATCCACTTCACTACCGTACTACACCAAAATCCAAGAAAGACAACTCAATAGTAGGCCTACTGTGAAACTGACGTTCAGAACAAAACAAACATCCTCATATCTTATACACAGATTCTATATAATATTATTTCTTAGAGGGGGTGCTCAATTATAATTTTACGTCTGTACTCTTTGCAAATCATGATAATGGAGTTTGAACGACACTATTGACTATATAGCCTTTATTCTTTACCACCGAAACCCACTGTTGTCAGAAGAAGTTGTTAATTAGACTCAAAGAAATGGGGGTGAAAACATATGCTTAAACTGCCATGCACTTGTGGCAATGACAAAGAGTAAACAGAAAACGCTGAATACGGAGAAGCCTATCATACCCTTCACAACACGTGTCTTGCTATAATGTATAACAAACAAATACATATTGCTACTGACTAAGATTGTATACATACACAACAAAGTCAAATATTACCTTAAGAAAACGATCCTACCTATTAGGAACGATTTACACTATCTTGTTACGATTCAGATTTGCCTATCTTGGATCAAAGGTAACGTATACACACGCGCGTTCTGTTAGCTCAGGTGCGATTTTTACCTGTACGTGAAGTGACGTTTGGTGTAGGATTCGACAGCGTATATTCAATAGGACGTTATCTGTTCGCTTTCTATAGGATACCGCGTGTCAACTAAATTAACCAGTCAGTATACAGGTGTGTGCATACATACTAAGAAGTTAGATTAGAAGGTACCTACATCTGGTAACTAATATACCTTCAAAATTAACAGGTGTCTATAACAGAGCGCACAGATAACTGTTACTCTACATAGTAGAATGGTTGGGTTTATTTCATATCACGTGGTAACAGGTTATTACGAAGGTGTGATAATGTTTTAATAAAATAAAACATCAAAATGGTAGTATTGTGAACTAATTTAATCGAAATAAATTGGAATAATGTATAGTTTATACTGTAAGTAATAATCTTTTTAATTTTTAAAATAAAAATAATAATACAATGCAATAAGAAACATCTTGCTGGTTTAAATCCTCGCGCACATCCTAAGCACCACCCACCACCCCCACCCCCAGCCACATCTCCACCCCCACCCCACCCGAACCACTAGCAGGCAGTACGTAAAAGAACTCATTCACAACTTTCTATAAACACTTTTTCTGTACACCCACTTTTTCAAATTCCTGCAACCGCCTCTGATATCAAATACAATAGTAGTGGACTATTGGTATACTAGTATTATAGTAGTAGTAGTAGTAGTAGTTACTATTGCTGTTGTTGTTGTGTATGTCGTAGAAGCAGCCGTTGTAATAGTAACAATACTCAGCAGACTATATAGAAAGTAGACCTGTAACTACTGCAAGTCTCGCTATCAATTCTAATTAACAATGATGGCCTAAGTAGTTACTGAGATATCTACAAATGACATCCCATCTAAATTCCTATTGCTATATGTATACGGTATACTTTCAATCTCAAGGACCCAATTATATCAGTCTGCATTCCCTTTGTCAGCTAACTATCGGAGATACTAAACTACGCCGACTCAGCATTTAAAGAGCTGTATACCCATTGTAGGCCTCTCCCCATATTCTTACTATGCACGTTTTGTTTACGAATGATACGAGGACGTGCACGGGTTTAGTTTGATCTATAGTATCGCTGGCATATGTCAGGTCTAGAACGTATAGGCCTACTGTTAGTAGCATAGTTGCCAAGTGTCGGGATGATATAAACAAAATATGTAGACAGCATATACGGCAACAGAGCGGTCATTAACTAGGCACATATGATGACAGTAACATTCTGAAGGTAGATGGTACAGCATAGTAATGAATGTACGTGTTCGCCTTATAATGGCAGTATGCGGGCTTCAGGCCAGTGTAACTTGTGCATGGACGAAAAATTAGCTTTAATAAACTATAAAAACGCCGGAATTTTAAATAAGAGAAATCAACTCTTAGGTACACACTCTGAAAATTAACAATAATCGGGACCAAAAATAGACAGTGCCATAACGGATTCATATAATACAGTCACCAGAAGATCGCCGTTCGGCTTGAAACTCAGAGTTGCGAAACTCATTTATTGCGTTTAAGGTGAACCACACATAATATATTTTGAGAGAGAGAGAGGGGGGAGAGAGAGAGAGAGAGAGAGAGAGAGAGAGAGAGAGAGAGAGAGAGAGAGAGAGAAAGAGAGAGAGAGAGAGAGAGAATTCTCAATGACAGGTATAGGCATAGTACAACGTTAACAAGAAACACACAAAATGCTATGGAACATTATATTAGAAAATTAGTCTGCACCAGAGAATATAGCATTGGATTGAATTGTAAACAAAATTGACACCTAACTTTGCTTATAAGCCAAAGGATATAGATAGTGATAGGAATAGTGTATTAACCAATGTTATGTGGTTAA
This sequence comes from Lepetodrilus schrolli, assembly GCA_032361225.1. Taxonomy (NCBI): domain Eukaryota; kingdom Metazoa; phylum Mollusca; class Gastropoda; order Lepetellida; family Lepetodrilidae; genus Lepetodrilus; species Lepetodrilus schrolli. Next base: position 5,609 of record JAUTBT010003007.1, on the reverse strand, counting down.
CATTTGAAATGTATTTCGGACGGGCATTCATGGTCAAAAGATGTTTATCCACCACATATTAAATTATTATTATTTATGCAGATGTTCTCATTTATTATTGATGTTTCAAGAATCATTAATCTTCTTGTAATCATTCTCCTATTCAATAGGTACGATACATTATGGTTGCATGCATTGTGCATCGGCGTGAATATAACATAATATAATAATATAACTACAAACTGCCAGAATATTTAACTTAATAATTTAACTGGGGAAATGAACCATCATATATATTACAATAGGTGTACGTTTCCACGCATTATTACTCATTCAGTGGTATTAAATATTAAATTATCTCCCTTTTCGTATTTTTATCGTTGTTGATGTCATGTTTTATTATTTTGTCAAATATATTGTCAACATCCCACTAGTGTAGGGTTGTAGCTATTTAGAATTAATTTATCTGTGAATTTCATAGTATAACGTCACTATAAAGTGACAAACACTGAATTCATATTGTACAAACCCAAAGAACTAATGATCCTACATCACGTACATTGCTTGATTTCATTCTAAATTATCTGTTATCGATAAATGAGCTCAACTTCCAGGTAGACTATGTTAGTCACGTGGTTAAAATAGTACACTGTGATTGGTCCTCGGTCAGACGGTTGAGAGGTCACGGGCTCCTGCTCACCTAGTCTATGTAAATAAAAAACTGAATCACTGTACGTGTTGTAGGATCATCAGTTCTTTAGGTTCATACAATATGAATTTGGTGTTTGAGTCACTTTAAAAAACGTGGGGTGGCGAAACGGTCAAAGGGAGGTAAGTCTCACAAGCGCATCCTTTGTATCCTTTAGCATGATCAATCGACGTCTGAAGAGTGTTCTTGTGCCTCAAGGTAGATTATGAATGATCAAACAGATGGAAACAGCGACTAGTTATAAGATATATTTGCGGCTAAATATTGCTACGCTGCTTATGTGTTAGAAGAGGTATTTCAGTTTTATTTATTGTTATCACTAAAACCAACAGCTTGTCACATTTCCACCGAATCTGAGTCCGATGATCATAATTTATTCATTTGGATTCAAAATAACTGAAAATGATATTTACAATAATAATTCTATAAATAAACTACTGTCGTAATTTATTATAGAAGTCTTCTACTATGCAATATGAGCATATTATATTTTTAGGAACTAATACATTTGTCATAGTAACGGATTAATGTGTGGTGTAACAATGTGTCGTAAAATCATCAAATTACATTGTGAAAGCTTCCAAATGCTAGCTTGGTTACATGATATTGTTTTAAGGAACGTATATTGATTGTTGCTGCAATTATGTAGCCCCATACCACGTTAACGTTCTTATGAATAACACGGTCAAACATGTAGACTAATTTGAGACATGTCACTCCAGTTCAAAATGTCTATTGTTTCTATTCTCTCTAGTCTATTCTATTGTTTTAAAGCTCTCATAAAATATTACATAATTTCCAACTGTTGAAAAGCAGCCTTGGGTACTCCTCTTTATCAAAATAAGTATTAGTGAAAGTGATATTTAACATGCTTATTTCTTGCAAGGCAATGGTGTGGGGTTTTTTTGTGGTTTTTTTTTTTTGGGGGGGGGGGGCTTAAAAAATTATTATTTAAATTTTATCATATTAATTAGTTAGTATTTAGGAGTTCAAACTATTGTTTAATATGTAAAAAGAAGTATACACACATATAGATTGGCTGGAATATAGAAATATAAGCTATTTCTGTAAGATTTATAATTTATACCTATCCTCAATACTGTCTATTTAGTGAATGTGTCTATTTCACTGATTGATTGACAAGTTGACAGACCTGAGCATGTCTAGGAGATGACTTAGGAGATGACATATGATGCGGTCAACTGCACATTGGGTTGTGAATGTCAGTAGCAGAGATCTGTCATCTGCAAACATGTGACGCGGTTCCCCATCAACATGGATGAATAGTCGCTTCAAAAAGGTATGTGAATTAAGTTTACAGTTTGTATCGACATTTGTTGTTGTGTCTATTCACGTGAGAATTGTCATCGCAAATGGGTGAAAGATTCCCACAGCGACGTTAAACTCCATAATCACTCATCACTCACATGAGAATTATTTGTAATTATTAGGATCATGACTCATATATATATATATATATATATATTTGTTGAGGAAACCCGCAACATCTGTAGCGGTGAATGTTGCAGTAAACCTGCGAGCATCGGCTGGTACTGACAAAGGATGATAACTGCATTGCCACTCTACAGACATCGCATCCTATCAATATCGTGTCAGAAAGGTAACCTTCGTGAACATTGGTGCCTGGCTCCCTGGGCGGGATTTGAACTCCTGGCTCCGAAGTCCAACATTCTACCATTGCACTACCACCTGCCCCGCAAAAGTATATATATATTCTCAGAATATATTCAAGAGTACAATTTTGTTATTATATATGGTTTTGTCAATAGTATATTATAATATTATCAGCTGCTGATTCACTCAATTTATGGATGATCCTTGTTCACCTATTTCCCAAAAGCGCATTTGAGCAGTTATTCTGGATATTTGAGCTATAATTTGTGCATGATAAATAATAAATAAATCTATCTCTAGTTGTTTTTAAACATAGATACCAATAATACTCCTAACAACTTTTACTTCTCATCGCGTATACCCGCTACGACATAAAGCAGTCATTCATTCATTCATTCATTCATTCACTTCTCCTTGTATCATAAATGTATACTACTATTGATCTTTAGGTTCTTTCAACAGGCATAGACTACCACTACCCACTACCACTACAAAAATAATTGCAGCACACTCAATTAAATAATACCCTGCTATTTATCTTGCATCAGAACCGATTCTATGCCATTAACCACCTCTGTGCTGGAATCAGTTGGACATTCCCAGCAGAGTCCGTTGTGATTTAATACCGTGAAGGTTCACAGATGCTATATAGCTAGTATTGATCACTCCCGTGTTCAAACATACCTAGCTGCTGTTGATGCATAGAGAAGACTTGTCTGTGATAATTGGTGTGTCTGGTAATTTGTGTCTGGTAATTTGTGTCTCATCTGATACTTTCTGAGGACAAGAAAGGTCTGTGGTCTTTAGATTCAACAGGTAACTTTGTCTTTGGTGTGTTTACCCTTTTTTTTAAAAGTCATTTTAAAAAAATTTGGTTTAGAGCCACTTTCAAGATTCATCCAGTAATATCATGGCTTGCCAGTTTAGGGCAGGAAGAAACCTGCAACATTCGTAGCACTGAATGTTGCAGTAAACCTGCGAGCACCGGCTGGTACTGACAGACCAAGGTGATACCTGCATTGTCATGGTACAAACAGTGCATCCTATCACGATCACGTCAGAAATGTAACATTTATGAACATTGATGCTGGGACGGGATTTGAACTCGGGGCTTTTAACTCCAAAGTCCAACGTTCTACTATTGAACTATCTGTGCCCGACCCAACTTGTACTTTGTGTACCAGCTAGTTTACTCTAAGCAACTGCACTCTAATATTTATCCAGTGAACTATAACCAGTGTACTGTACAGTAGCTGGTATGATATGCTCATCAAAGTAAATTAAGAGCTGCAGATATTTTATCAGGAAGATTTCCACCAATTTTCAGAAGATATACTACTCCACTGTGCTATATTGTACCCATGGGTTATTAGGTATCTATCTATTCACTTCATGTTATAATAGGTAACATTAATTCATGACATAATCGGCCATTGGAATTGTGATATTTTAAAACCAATCGATTGGTTAAAAGGTTGGATACATGCAGAAGATTATGTTGATCTCCACACACAACGTACTTCTTGGTAACACTAATAGGCATGATCTATGGTACTGTATATGGACTGTAAGTAGACACAAGATAACTCGTGATTCATTTACGATCTGGTAATAATATAAACTTGTCAGACATCTAAATGTACTATGAATTGACTCAGTCAACCGTGACAGCTGTCAATATCCCATTGTAACGTCACATCTATAAACCATCATCAATGCAGACACCATTCGCTGCAACCATCACAAGCGTCGCTAGTAAAACTGCACTATAATATACATGATATATTGATCTACATATTTTGTCCATGGCTTAACGTTCATTGGAATACCTTTATCAAAACAGAGATCCATTTCCAAACTATACTGTGTCAATTTTCATGCTGTTAGTCTTGCACTTCTTCACACACCTGCATGTACATGCAAATTGAGCATTTTTGCCCATACCATCTTTCAGATGTCACCCCTATACACAATATTTAGTGATAACTATATCAACAGATTTTGTATTAATGGTGTACAAAATAAGATTAAAAAAATATTTTTTTTGCTTTTCATTCCATAAATGATTTACTGAGATAATCTACCAAATATAGCGATGCCAAACTATAGCAATTATCTAATTATATATCTCCAATTAACTGTCACTGGAAATGACCCAGAAGATATTTACAGCTTCAACATTGACGTAGCAGCAGTAAAGCCTGACCTTTGAGGTTATACCATGACATTGCAGTTCCTTTACACTTAAAAATAGTTCCTAGACGGCGAGTCTGTCTCATGAGACCTGTGTTACATAACTGTCTCATAAGGCAACTTACTGTGTAGACATGTGCTAAAATTCTGCTAAGTCATATTTCCATAACACAAAATATGTCGCAAAATTGTGACAGCAGAATCTTAGCATTTGTCTACATGATAAATTGCCTTATGAGACACTTATGTAACAGCTGGCCCCGAGGTTACGAAACTTTTTGAGTACAATTTCATGCTCAAGCTCCAATTCTATATAGGGATTTGTGAACAAAACCTTGAGTTGAGCATAAGTTTGTACTCAAAAACCTTTGTAATCTCGGGACCAGGTAGACACATCATAAGACTTGTCATTATGTAACCACAATGCATGTCAGGTTTTAATGGATTGTATGAACTCACTCATATTTAAATAAATCCAAGTCAACACTCTATAGTGACATCATATTTTATTTGAATTTTATTTCCGTAAAGAAGGATATTTATTGGGATATGAATTCACAATTTCCTTGTTGGGAGTTTGTTGTGGTCATACGAATGTGCTAATGTTTAGCAGACAAAATGTGCTAATGTTTAGCAGACAAAATGTGCTGCTGTTTAGCAGACAAAATGTGCTAATGTTTAGCAGACAAAATGTGCTACTGTTTAGCAGACAAAATGTGCATGATTCTGAATATTTGAGTAACATTTTCTGAAAAACATTTCCTCGATCTTCCCTAGATGGTATTTATGATTTGAAATTTGTTGTCAAATTAGATATATAATACTATTGTATGAATCCTAAAGTTGGCGCTATAGTGAAGTAAATCATATTCTTTGAGTGGGCAATAGTAAATCGCCAATGAGGTTATTTATATTTGTTATCAAATTTGATATAAAATACCATTGTATGAATTATAGAGTATAGGAATTCACTTCGTACTTGGCTTGATGAAAGTACTTTACATAAAATGTGTACTTACATACATACATACATACACACACACACACACACACACACACACACACACACACACACACACACACACACACACAC
>JAUTBT010002996.1:0-27966 GCA_032361225.1 Lepetodrilus schrolli | reverse complement strand
ATTTATGTATCATATACTGATCTTGTAATTATCTTATATGTTTTATGTGCTATAGCATTGTGTTGTATTATATGTAACATTCCGTCTCATAATAAAGTGTACTCGTCATATTATAAACCGGACTTCTCGTTCTCAGATCCCAGGCGGAGGATCATGAATTCAACAACTCTTGTCTCAGATACCAGGCTTCGGGCATGATGTCACCAACTCTCGTTCTCAGATTCCAGGCAGATCTCAGGACCTCTCGTTCTCAGATTCCAGGCTCTCAGATACCAGAAGAGGAGCATGAGTTCATCAACTTCTCGTTCTCAGATTCCAGGCGGAGAGAATCATAACATATAGTATAGCAACAGTTTTAAGACTGTTATAATATGTCTATAAAGTGTGTCAACATTATAATATATTTATAGATACATGTATTTATTTTGTGTTATTATTGTATTTAATAAAGACAATCATGTTGTGTTACGTTGATATAAAACTATACTTAGTATTCTATATTATCTACGAAATGCAACTATCGTAAATATAACATAAATAGTCACAGAAGCCAGCATCTCATGATTAATGGATGCGGTTTATAGTCAGCATTCCATATAACCACTCATTCCAAAGTAACATTCAACACTTCTTAGAGAATTCCAGTAAATCTCGTACAGTCAATGATGTCTATCTCGCGGGCTTGTCTCACATTTGGCGCTAGTAGATGACCTCTGGCGCTAGTAGATGACCTCTGATGCTAGAAGATGACCTCTGGCGCTAGCAGATGACCTCTGGCGTTGAGCAGTGGTCAGCATGATCTTGCGGACTAAGACCAAAGTAAAATCAATTTTAGCGGTGCCTGTAGACATAGACAGTGTACATAAAGTGTGACTATTTGACATCGGGTCAAGCCCTAATGACCAACAGTTAGCCATTCTGGCGACCAGTTCCATCTATGATAGTACCTGGAGTATTAAAGACGCTCTTTCAGCTCCAGGACAAAGATTACATTACAGTAGATCAGCTACAATTATGACTAATCTATATCGTTCGCTGCATATATCTGGCGCAGTATTATATGGCAGTTCTGGGTTTCAGTTAATTATTGGAAACAATGGTACATACGATCTGTTATGAAAATCGCTTCCGTCTGCCTTGATATACTGCACACGAATCAATGGATGAATAATGCACGAACTCCCATTTTTTATAGATAGAAGTCTAGATCAATTTTGAGTAATTGATGGAAAGTGCATTCAATTAGCATTTGTACTTCCTCTGGTTTTGAACTTCTTTCTGTTTCTAGGATTTGAATCTGAATAACTTACTACAAGCTGGTCACCAATTTATAATGACGAGTTCAATCCAACAATTGGGTAAGTGAAACTTTCGTGTGTTCATTAGGAACATGTTGCGATTATCTTGAAGCCAACGCCTGGGAGTGTGTGTATTGCAGTACGTCAATGACATCGGAAACATTCATCGATGTCGTACGTATACGTACGAGGCAATGCACCTAGACTGGTCTCTGTACATACATTCTCTCCTAAAACTGTTAACAGAGCACCCACCACGCACGCTCCGTATAAACGAAGACGACTTGGAGTGTTACCGTTGTTGGTTGAGGACGCTGTACATACAAATGATTATCATACGTGTACACGCCATGGCAGAGACAATTAGATGGTATTACGTGACTATTATTCAACGTCTTTGGCCAATACCCTTACAACCTTTAGCACGCTGTTACACCAAGGCCTGGTTCCTTGCTTCACGTAACTGGCCTCAAGTGTAACTCTTCATTATATGAAGATGATATATAAATCGATGTCATTGGTGCCACGAAACAGACATTGGCGATAAACACATTGATCTCTTAATCTGGTGGTCGTTAGTGCAGGCACCAGTCAATCTCATCATAGTAGACACCGATAGCCTGGGCTCGAGTGATGCTCTGCACACGCATATCCTATCAGACACTTTGAAGAACTGCTTATATAATACTAGTAGTTGGGCCATAGTGTGTAAAATGTAGCATTTGTTAGTTTTAACATTTTGAATTTAAACAATTAAGTAATGACCTAGGGTACCCTACACATCACACGCGTGTCTATTGCAGGACACATATAAGACTATTTGAATGTATAATATTTAATTGTATGGCGTATGCGACGTAAGAACAAACCATACTATTTTGCATTGCTAACATTCCCCGCCCCTCTAGAACGGTTAAGCAAGTGCAGACGACTTTAGCTTTTCAATGGATTTTCACTACCAATGACCAAAGTCAGCAGATCTTTACCGTCGGTTAATGTCATTTTAGCGAATTAATCACCAAGACAGAGAGAGCCATATCATCTTCTGACTCAGATTCAATCTGGACCGAGGAGACATGTGTCTACCTGTTATTGTAGACCTTGCTTAAACATCAGCTTTCATTAGAACTACCACTAGAAACAGTCTCCTGAGAGATGTGTGTACAGCCACAAATGTAATTGCAACACAGAACATTACGAACGCATATTGGTAATGTTCGACTATTCGCCGACAGCGTATCGATGTTCGCCGGTCACGTGATCACGTGCATTACCTGCTTATGTCCCGCAATACACCGATTGATGGGCCATTTCATCTAGACCAGACCAAGTCTTGTAACACAACACCAGTCTGTCGCCAAATCAGAGTTAATAACTTTCCGTCTCGATATTTGAGAAGGAAAATAATTAATTATGATAAAATGGGTCTGGTCTACACAAGGTTGGTTGGTGCACATGACGTACATAGAACATGTGGCAACTGTCATCAATATACACAGGAACGTCCGCGAGAAGGCGTCCCTGAAAATATTATGTTCCCCTATATAACATGACATGAGTTTGGACATGGCTGCGATTCGTATTATTTATTCATTCAATCTTTAAATATGGAGGCATAATTTATAATAGATTAAATATGCTTTGCCCACTTGGTGTCAAAAGCGAAGTGCACTCCAAGATGCTTATGAGAATCTTCTGTTGCAATAGGTATACATGAACTCTATTTGCTGGCTGAATTTGTACCATATTCTTTCATAAGATGTCAGGAGAGTGGTTAGCTTTATCACCTCATGAACAACCGGACAACGTTTATTAACCTGATAATCGCATTACAATGGTTTAAAATCTGTATAAAAAACCACGTTGTGACTTGCATACGTTCAATGAACGTGGGGTAATAAAGAGAAGTATTTACTCTCCTTTTATATTTCCATGTTTCTCTGTATTTTTTCTGTTGTTCTTTTATGTCATGTATTGACTTTATGATGAGAAAAGCACCGGACTGCCCGTCTGCACATTATACGTGCCACTCGTAATAACCATCAACTACAGGAACTGAACTTGTGGCGTATGCAAATGTATCTCTCGCCTGTACAAATAGTCCAGTAAACCACTCACGTCAAACTTGATGATTCCATACCAATAGTTAATTTTCCACTGATATTTCCTGGAGTGGCAGACCTAATGGCTCGTCTGAGTGGTCTACTTAGACGATTTTTAGATCACAACCATGCAATCACATCATTTATCAAGTATTCCGTGATTTCTGGGATAGTCTAGCTAGAATTCAAATATCCTCTGTGTGCTATGAAGACGACTATCCATTATATTACGAGTCTCTTGCGCACACGACACAAGACATTATTTTTCTAATGTGAAGAATTAACAACAGCTTAAAGAGGCCAAAATGGGAATAAATTTGCACAAGGGAAATGATTTGTGATTTTTCTCAGCACTTGTCACGTGCAACTGTGAACACATTTAACTAGGACCCTCATCCCAGACGCTTAGTCGCCAGGCAGAAACATGACTGTAAAGCTGGTTAATCATACGGCAGGTACATAAGCACGTTGACATTGATGGAGGTTTTATTATCCATGGAAACATGACACTAATTATTCCGTGTAAATGTTGGAGATGCCAAAATGAATACCTTCATATTTGAATTTCTATTTCATCTCCGAAGATTACGCATGGACAATATCACGAAAATAATAGCTGCATTCTCTGCATTAGTCGATCTTGAACTCTTAAGGTCGTGTGTTCGATGCACATGAATGGAATGCTTACCAATCACCACATATTCCTACAACCATTTAGCATGAAGTATCATGTCGAATGAAATGTTTCTATTTTAGGACATTGCACCTTTGAATTCATATATAAAGATGACTACATGTACTAGTATATAGCCTGTCTGCGTTCTGATGATCTCAGGTCTTACGGAAAAAATGTTTGTAAATAATATGTTTTAGACCACACACACTCAATACTCGTCATAACTATGGGCGTAATATGGTCAGGCATCACAAGGAAATCTGCCTGATAATTTCTGCTGGTTTGCAGCCCGCCATTTATCTAGTGGCGGCATCTTAACACCCGTCATTAACAATCCCGTTCTGAGTGAACAGTCGGGCAGGACGTCTACATCTTGGGAACATAAGGACGAATATCCTTCACCAGACCGGAAACCATCCGGAATCCAATACGAATGCATTTCACTCCGGATTCCATGATTATACTCATGAATTCGACAACAAAACGTTTTCAACTGCAACGTACGTAAGAACTGTATAGGTTTTACTTGACTCGTCATGGTAGCCGTGGATACATGTCTACTTCTCCCGCTAATTATATATTAGCATAGTTAATCATGATGTAATGATTATTTATATTCAATTGTCTGTTTGTGCATGCGCGTGGTTGTAAATACCATTTACTGTAGTATGTAAATAAGATTTACTTAATGTGCAAGTAGGGACCAACAAAGCACACAACTTGACATAAAGGATGTAAAAACTTTACAAATACCTCAAAACAGTATCAATATTCAATCCGATCTACACGCTACTTCGCACAATGATGTCGTGGACAATCTACATGTACAAATATGACCAGTTAAAAGGTAGGGAGCATTAACTAATACGTAACTGGGGCCCGTTCCACAGAACAATCGTATCGCTACAAGAGTCGTAACTCCTGTACGTTAGCATGGAGCTGCTAAGAAGCTACGATTCTCGTAGCGCTACGATTGTTCTGTGGAACGCGGCCTGCAATTAATCTGGATACAGAAGTACCTGTAAAATCACCATTCATAAACTCACCAACATCAGCCGTGCAGTGATATACATTGTAACCTGCTTTTTTTCTAAAGATGATACACCGGTCAGGATATGTACATATACATGTATAACTAATGACATTGATGTTGTACATATACAAGTATCACTGAACATATCGATGTTCTTGTACAGATAAGAGCTACCACTAAATACGTCGATGCTCTTATCTCCTTCCATTCATTGTTTACACTGATGTACCATCTATTTCGAATGCAGACCACTAGGATCTAGGACAATCTGACCACCCTTGTCTGGCACAAGATCACGTCCTTCATTATCCATGTATTCCTCTCATACCACTGATATATGCTATCTATTTATATAAATAATTCTCTGGAAGTAATCATTGTATTATCTGCCACGGATGTGTTTAAGCTGCACGACGTACGATCTTCGTGTTAGTCCCTGACCAGAATGAGGGCGTGGCTATCGCCTAAATAATTACCACATAAATTGCCATTTATTAGATGTATTTATCGCTCTGTTTGTGTATTACAGAAGGTGTAATACGCTACTTTCACTTCCAGCAGTCTGTACATTGACTTACATATCCCTTTAAGTAGTAATGTCCAGGCTGCTGGAAGAGAAAGTAGCACATTAGACCTTAGTTAGACTAGCATCAGACTATGTTGTATATCTTCTACAGGTGATTACTGGAAGTACGTGCCAACAATACCAAGTCGTCTCTACTCGTACAGTAGTGTGATATAGTCAGAATATCTGTTGGCCATTTGTAATGTGTACCATACCTAGATTACCGGGTAGTATCCTTGGTTGGTAGATGACTGTGTAGTATCCATGGTTTGTTGAGTCGTGCTGAACATCCGGGTGACAATATTTACAACACGTTCCATATACGTTCGCAGATTTCTCCGTATCTGCATTTATTTTACATCAATAAATAAACCATTTGTATAAAATAAAATAATGACATTTGTCTTCTTTTTAATACATACACCATCATTCATTCTTAATAGCATCCATCAATTACAAACAGGATTTCACCACAGCTTCCATGACTAAACCATCCATCCATCCATACGTACGGCCGCACAGCAGAATGTACTCGCACAGATTTGTTACGTTCTATTCGTACACTTGAGCAGTTTCAACACATGTAGATCTCACAATCTCACGATGCATCTAAAATGGACGCTATGTCACGTGGCAGTCACTGTCTACTTGCTGTACAACATTGGTGTCACACAAACATGATCTAGCATTTACTCTTGAAGCAATGTCCATGCATGAAGTGGCATCACACCACAGTTGGAAGATCATGTTTTGAAGGCTTCCCCCACATGATGACGGAGGCAGGATGAGAGTGTCTGTGAATATTTGCGTCACCAACTTTTTCGTAAATTCTACCAGCCTTGTTAATTTTCGTGTTCACATTTCGAGAAATACTAGGTTTGCTTTTGTCGGGGAAAAGTGTACATGAATGCTCGGACGACTCACTGAAGTGATCTGTGACGTATAGCTGGGCTTTAGTCAGACCTCGCTCTCGACGAACCTGGATAAGACGTCGATGACGTCGTGAGTCTGTTCTGAGCATGCGCACTGCCAGCAGCACAAGTAGAATGAGTATAAAGCCTCCAGCAATGGGGACAGCAATGACGGCGGCCTTGAACCACAAGTCTCGTTCAGGGTCACGGCCATCAGGATGGCGTGAGTAGTACACGTGATTTCCGCCGGAAGTGTTGGACTGGGTGTGTCCTGAAATTGAATTAAAATAGAGATTAGTCAGGAGAATGATATTTGAGAATCATTATTTGTAATCAACACATAGTAGTAACTAGATTTAAACATTTCAAGTCAAAAGCAAAACGTATAAATGTTTATGCAGTGTAATGGTGATATGCGAATATTGTATTTTAAACACATGAAGTTGTGATTAAGAAATAGTGTGTGTTTCTCAGAATACGGGATGAGCAATGTACATATCTATATTGCTATTAATAGCTTTCGATCAATGGAAAGGTGTGTGAAATGTCATGGCCTCCCTTGGTTTTGTGAGGTCAATCCACAGACATTAATGATAGGAAATGGCAGGTATCGTCATTCAGACTAACATCTTTTTGGCAGTAAATAAAACTAAGCAGACTTATTCGCAAATGGCTATCGCTATATAGCCTCCACTTCATTAAATCACATCTATGCTGCTGGAATAGTACTGAAAGGTCAGCCCTCCAGAAATAAGAGTTGGTATTTTATGAGGGCCTGATACTAAAAACAGCGTCAAATTTAACAGGGTTATTTCCTGATCCTCTTAAAATTATCATAACCTCTAAGATGCCCATGTGTTGTTGCCTTTCCCGTCGGCCCAGTTGCTGTGAGCTGTCGTGCATCTCTCACAACGTGTCACTATAACACAGCAGGTGACGTCATAAACGACCCCATAACTGGCTGTCCAGAGGTGCGGTAACGTCACATGCTACATAGGTCCTCAGCTTGTAGTCGTATCCCATAGTGGCACAGAGACGGACTCCGACCATAACGTATTACTGTTCTGTTTGATATTTATTAAATGCCAAAATAATAGGAGAAATCGAGACAGGAAAATAGTAAAAACATATTTATTATCCGCTTATATTTTCCCCCAAAACATCGATTGCATATGTTTTTACGTCAAGGAAAATTCATGAAATAGCCACAGTACGCCAGGTTGGCACCAATACATTAAATAGGGATGTTAGAATATTTGAATGCATTTTCATATTGTTAAATTCCAATAAGCCAAAAGAATTACTGACACTTAAAAATATCAAATAACATTTAATCTTAGCTTAAAATCTAAGTAAACACTTGCATTGATTTCACAATTTCTGCACTTCATCATATGGAAGATATGCATGTGACACATTGGAGTTTAACCATGACGGACTACAAGTTCTTTGTGCCTACAGCTCTGTCAACTAAAACATTCAACATCAGATTTTTTTGGGTTATATTTCGCAGTCTAGTTGTAAGCGCAACTTGCACATGCTGGGTACATCGAGAAGTCAGCTGAGCAGACGTTACCAGATTGGTGCTTGCCCGGCTTGTACAATATTTGCTTGCTTAGGAGAGAGATGTAAAAATGTTTACTCCTTGGTCCCGTTATACCACAACAGACCCCGCTATAATGTCTCCCCTGTCTCACATAGATCTCGTATAGATCTCACAAGGCTTTCACGTAGGTATTGTAGTATGTATGATGTTATAATTCTCTCACTCAGATAGACGTTCATTTATCAGGTATATATTCTTCCAATTAAAATATCTTTCAAAGTTGTAGGAAATACCGAACTGGTGTGTATTCATATGTGTACGTGTATATATGGTGCATATGTGTATGCGTATTCGTGTGTATGCGTGTGTGTGCGTCTGTATTTCAAGTATGCTATGCACTTCCATTCGAACTACGTCTAAATGTGAGGAATATGATTACTCAGACTACAGCAGAACCGCCTCGCTAGAGGGAGAGTTGGTGGCGGACAAGTAACATGGAGCTTCCAAGTATCAATATTAGCCAGATAGCTCGAGGCCTATTACAATATTTACAGTCATTGGACTGCCACTGAGAACGATAAACAATCAACTTCAAACTTCCGAGAAACGAATACATTGCGCTTTCGTCTCCTCTCGGCTCTTTCCGTCTCGCCATCATGTCTCTCAAGTCCTCAACAGTGACGATGCTGCGCGTTTTGCCGACCAAGTCTGAAAGCCATGTAGTCATAATTCTGTCCTTATGAGGTTTAATTAGTGGGCGAGCTCCAATGCTGACTATCCAGGTGTCGGACAACCATAGGTTCATTGTGCTCCTTCCCCATCGATTCCGACCAGCAGAATTGCTGGAACACGCGGTCTCCATACGTTGTCTCCAATTGGAGACAGAGATGAGACAGAGAAACGGATAACGCTCTCAATATAGGCTGCCTCTGTATCAAACAAGCTCCAGCAGAAGAGAGTGTTTTCTGGTGGAGCCACACGTGACTGGTGAAGTCCAGTGTGGCGCCCGCGTCCGTGAAGAAATGCCCTGGGATGGAGACGTAGAATATGTGGTCAATGTCGAAAACACAGTAATTGATAGACTGGGCAGGATAAGAGTCGCCCATTGATTAAAACGGTACAAAGACCTTGACTAATGGCCGTTCTGGTGGAACAGCCCGTCTGTCTCCAGCTGTAGTATGCGCTGACAAGTAGGGACGGCGACATAGCGACGCCCGGCCTTCGACGTGTTGGCAGAAGATCACAAATCTTTAAAATGTCGACGTCTAATAAAAACTCTCCATTATTTATACAACTAGAAATCCCATAATTAATGTTGTTTTGTTAAAAGCAAATGCCAATATAAAAAGATGAATATGAGTTTCCAAACATATTAACAAAATGGACTCAATATTCTCATAATTCGACAGTTTGTGTGCAGTTGCATTTAAACCTACCGCCTCTATTGCTTTACTTTCTCGTCAAACTCCAACACCTCTCAAATATCGTACTCATCATAGTATACAGTATAAGTGTATAACACCATCAATTCATCAAACTATACACTCGTCATATAATATCAACTCATTATGCTCTGTTCTCACTATATGGCCGACACTATCCTCACTGCCATTCAAGTAGCCATGCACTACATAAGCTATTCTTCACACCCGCCACTCATATCAACTAAATATTACACTAGCCAATTCGTTCTATTAAAATTCACTATTATTGCTTCCTGAAGCTTTACCTCAAACAAAGCAACACATGGACTTACACAACACAGCGTGTTGAACTCATCGCCTACCGCAGTATAGAACACTGTTGTGTACACAGAATGTATGGATGAAATGCGTAACAGCGTTCGTTTACTTTTTCTCACAGTTGGATGCTAAAACACCTTCCATTTCATTTTTTTTAAAGGCGTGATTTATTCATTTCCGCGGTTGTCTCTGACAGCTTCTTAATTCAATCTGTGTTGTTGAATTCCCCTAAAATATCATATTGAATGCTACATTGTTTCCGTTCAGGAAGATCACCCTCAACATCGGATCTCTGGCGGAAACATAAATGTCTGCCCAGTTGTTTTAACTTCCGATGTCCGACACTAATACCCTAGGAACCACCGGCATTACATCAACTCATCCTATACCGCAGTCCACTCATCATACCTTACATATTGTTGAGTAATATCAATTAGGTATCTGATTGAAACAAACAATGAGGTATTCCAACCATTGACATCATTTGACTTGATTCCAAGATAATTGTTATTTACAAACTCAGATTTAACATTCCTATGGTGTATGGCCACATATCCGATGCTGTTTCAAGGGAGTACAATACTAAATGGCGGATCTTGTCTCTGATGTGTTTACGTTTCGTGCATTTAGGAACGCAGAACAGGAGCTGCCAATTGAGATACCATATAAAAACATAGCTATTGAAATCATAAAGACTCTGTACTTTGATCATGCGAATCTTAGAGCGGTGTCGTAGACACATATACCTCTAATCTAGTCCTAATTGTACGTTCTCCGGAGGTAACACTTCTAAAACATTCCTTCATAAATACAGTGGAGCTGAAGTATACACTATCATGATGATTACTGAACAAACCATGTAAAGTGAAACTCTGGGTAGAAGCTGATAGTTAAGCTAGTATTGTAGTGCAATACAGACAGAACAGACAGGAGACAGCGAGACGCACCAGAGCAAAGACGCCAGTTTATGAGACAGGATGGTATTTTTCTATATACATCAACAGTTGCCGAGTTGAGAAAATACTCTTTTTATTACCCATTGATGCTATCTCGATAGTCTAGCATGCACACTTTTGTTCGGAGTTGTCTTGCCACTATATGAATATATGGTCATGAGCTGTCTTAACATTGCAACAATGAAGGAAACTTTATCTACATCCAGGTATGCCGTGACCCGCTCTGTCAATGCGTCACGCCGACAATACAACGACTGGTGCAGTGGTATTCTCTGACGTAATCGCTTCATTATACATTACACAAGTGCGGAGTGCCCTGACAACCCTGTAGCATTCCAGTAAATAAGTCTACTTCAATCAAAAGAATAGTTCAATAACAAACCAAAGATAAAATATTCAGTTGGGGAAGTCATTACTTTATGTTCTGTACAATTTAGTTATCGTGAATACTTAAGAGAGTATGCCAGTTTCATTTTTTTCTTGCATGTGCAATACACAAACCGACAGGTAGTACGGCTGAGAGAAGGATGAAATACGAGGCAAGTACGGATAACTGACAAGCGAAAAGTGCGGGACTAGATTAAGACGATGGCAGCCATTTTGGAAAAGGGAGAGCAGGACATATCTGAAGATTGCCGTGATGAAACACGAGATCACGTGACCACGTCGGAATTTGCCGAAGCGAAGGTATGTTAGTCTTGTCACTCTGCATTTCACGGACACAACTCTCTACTTTGGCATCCGCATTCATTCAGAAATAGCAGAATAAAGCTAGCGGAGGGAGACGTTTCGATGTGAACAAACCAAACCAAAAATTCCAATCATGGTTATAAAACGCGGTGTAAAATAATGTCATCTGTGCGAGTTATCTAATGTTTTCTTAATATTATCATTACAATAATCAGTTTAGTCCTTGCTTCAGGTGTAACCGGTTACAGTAAACACGTGAGAGAGGAAGACAGATCGACACAGGAGGACCTCCTGTACACCCGTACGTCTGCTTGACTTCTGATCTGGCGACATCACTCAACTGTAAGCCAAGTAGCCCGAGCTAAGCGATCAGGAACATCACAAGAGGTGAACAAATACCCAGAGCTGTTGACAATTACGGGTTACAAATATCAAGCAGACTGATTTGTATGGGAGCTCCATCATTCCTTCTACGCATTAAGCGAGAAGGACGCCTGCAGAGATACAAGAAAAGCCTGCTCCTCAAAACTAGCTTCGTCCTTTCTTGCTCTATAACAAGTGTATCACAATAGACTCGTCTACCTCAGATTAAAGTGGGTAAGTGGTACAAGGAAAGGACACCATCCAAAAACACTCTACATACATCATTTGGCAGTGAAAGGGCAGTCCGGTCGTCAGGCAATGACAGACTATGAGCAATACAAACCTACTTATAGGTCTCTTTCAATCCCAGTAGAAGTCATATTTGAGTACGAAGAGCAAGGATCGTACCAGTGTCGTAGTTAGATCCACACAATGTTCATCATTGTAAATGTTGTACCTTATGGTAATCTAATAGAGACGGTTCGGTTTTAGTAGTAAGAAGAAGGGGATTGGCGACAATGGTGTTTGGTGTTTCATATCTAGACTATCAACTCGGTGCAACGTAACACGAGTTATGAAGGAATTGCATGACGCGTCAGACGAAGGGCGCAGCAAGACGTGTTAACCTACAGATATTGAGCACTGGCATGACCGCGACTGCCCTCTGACAATGCAGACTGCAGTGGGGTTGCGTGAACTACTCCAGTTATGGGCAACATGCTGAGGAAATTGTTTTGATTAGTTGTAGTTGTTGGTGTGCTGGCTTTGAAACCTGTGATGAAAAATTGCGTTCCCATCTTAGTTGTGTCTAATGGACTCACCCCGCACTTCCCTTGTCAACCCCCACCCTTCCCTACTACCTCAGGGACATGTCGCGCTACAATCAGTCACATATCAAACTGCTCACATTTGCCTTAACATATGTCTGTGTACGTGTCAAGCTGTCTGTCTATGTGCAGTTGCCTGTAGGTTATGGGGTCGTTAATTGCTTTGTTTGTGTGTGTATAGACTATGTGCTAATGTTAGTCATACAGGTTAGCACGACTCTAATGCTGATATGCTATGGTGCTATGCAATGTAGACATGCTATGTAATGTAGAGAGATTGGGTAATGTACAGAGCCTCAATCAGATGGGCTCATGTAGAGGAGATCGTATTTAATGTAGAGAGAGTAACTATGTACGAAGAGAAGCTATGCAAAGAGAAACTATCGCACATAGGTTGACTATGTAATGAAGAGAGGCTATGCAATGTAGATGCTATGCAATGTAGAGGCCATGTAATGCACCATATATATTATGCAATGATAGCTTTACTTTATTTCCAAGTAATCTCTAGAGGCCATATAATCTCTAGAGGCCATGTAAAGGGGGAGGCTATGGATGCTATTGTCTCCATCATGAGTATCTCTCTGATCAGCAGCTCAAGGGGTCTGGGTGGAAATTGTTGAAGATGCTATCTGTTTCCCACTGTAAGTCGAGCCGGAGATACCGATCACCCTGGAGTAACGCGATATGTCTGGCAGCCCTGCCCGCCTCATTGAGTCGCTCTCAAGATCGGGAGAAAGTCCTTCTCACGAAATGTCACCCAGGATATCGTCAAAATCTTCACTTGAGCGTACACTACTCCTGTGTGAAGAACATGGGCATTGTTGTACATTCGTGAGCGATGTACTGAAGTAACACTATTCTAACAGGACTCAGCATGAGTGTATACGTCATTCTAGTAGGACACAGCCCCACATGAGTATACGTTATATTAACAGGACAGTCCAACACGAGCATAATCTCCTACTAGCAAGGCACAGATCCACAAGAAAATTGTGATATTAATAGCAGAACACATACATACCTAGCAAGTCAACTAGCAAGGCACAGATCCACAAGAAAATGGTGATCTTACTAGCAGAACACATACATACCTAGCAAGTCAACTAGCAAGGCACAGATCCACAAGAACATGGTGATCTTAGTAGCAGAACATATACATACCGTAGAAAACGAATCGTATATGATTCGTTGTCTTGGTATTATAATTCTTCTCGCAATTTCTACGGTATAGCAAGTTTGAGCTAAAATGCCAGAATCGATTGCAAATCTACACTACTAATTGTTCAGTGACTGTCTTGTAAAATATGTAACTACTATTATTCGTGTATGAATATAATATATGTAATAGCGAGAGCATAATAGTGACGAGGTCTGTAAGACATGAAGGTATGGACTGCTGTTTCGAAGACAGATGGGAGACGACTGTGACGCCATGTTCAAAGCTCGAGCTTGGAAATAATCTTCTGTCAGGTTACGAGTGTATTTGGGTCCATAGACATTAACCACTCTGGAGAACTACGTTTCTGGGATAGCGAGTGAGATCTAAGATAGCGATCTGCATTGTTGTCTGCGAGGCGGTTTGCTGAGAGTTCATTCCTCCAAGTAAAAATTACAAACATACTACATAAACATTAATCCTAACGGACCGAGTAATGCAGAAGAAAGCTTTTTCAAATATGCCATCTATCCGCAATACAAAGGGGAATAACTCTGGATCTGAAACAATGTCGGCAATAAAGATCGGAGCACATGCAGTCATATGTTGAATCTTTGTCAAGTTCTCTTAGATAAAAAAAAAACAAGCAAGGATTCCTAAGCAAATTCATTGAACTAGTGCTGGACATGCATAGGAATAGTGGAGCCATAAAGTGAAGACCGTCTCTGACAGTACTAGGCCATCGGCTATAGCTAGAAACACGATTAATTCATGAAGGTTATCGACATTCTCAAGGAAATACATTCCCACCAAGACTCCGATAATATGATCTATAACTCTGAGGTGAGATGTCTAGCTCTGAGGGGCGAGAGACCTAGTTCTGTGAGAATGTTTTTTTTACATTCACCGGTTCCACGTCTCCAACATGCTATACGTTTAAGGGGAACCAGCCAGAACTACACCAGCTATGTCGCTGGACGAGTTGTGAAATGTTATCAAACAAGTACCGTGGATAGCTATCCTGTAGGTAACCACACAATTGGCATGTGAGTCGCTTCCTATGAATATGCCTGATACAGTACATTAATGACGCATGCACCATCCCCTCCCTGCTAAGTCTGTTGGTATATTAGTCCAGGTCGAGCTTAATTACTCTACACTGTGACAGCTGATGGACATTACTGAATGCGAGTCCTGTGTCAGAGATGTATTCACGAATATTCATGATTAGAATTTGCATTGCTAAGACGTCCCGAGGCAGACACAGTGGACAAGCGACTGTCACGACATGGAACAAAACGAATAGAAAAATAAACTTTGAAAAGTTCATGTCAATCGATGCTTACCTTTTTGTGAACTTCCATTTGACTTTTTCACGAGAGGAATGTCTATGACTTTTTCTTTATAATTACACATGTCGTCTTTGCAACACTTTATAATAACTGTCACAGTAGATTGCGTGTCTCTTGTCTCTAGTAACTCTTCACCCTCGCCGCACATTCTTCTACTAGCCACAGGTAAAGTGTCAAAACAGCCATGTTGAGTGAGAGTAACCTCCCCTTCCGTCTCCATGGCCGTGTAGCATTTACCCAGCGCAGATTTGCACATGTATCCCGTGCTAACACACCCAGACTCGTTACAATAGCACCGGATCTCACCTGAAACACAACAATAATAATGTATAGTTAGCTGACCGAGTAGCCACTTCAGATACCCATCACACTGCTAACTAGCTAGTTTGTGTGTGTGAGAATATATAAATAATGTGGTACAAAGGCGAAGACAATTAAGTTCAAGTTACTGATTAATTTCCGTTGGTTAACTTTCCATCAGTAATAACGCTTCCAAACCAATGGTATTGTATGAATTATACTATTTGCTAATGGGATTGCTTCTTGGCGGTTGACTAGCGTAGTCTACAGGTCTATCGGAGATACATAGGCCTGTGATATGCAGTATTGATGCAACTGATATGAACATGAATACGTCAGGGGTTAATTAAATTGATTAAATTGCATTTATTGGTGGGAGACTCTCACACTTGCTGATGCGCACGTCTGCTGTAGATATGTATACACACCCTCCATTGGTATGGCATTGTACATGCTAATAGGATCTCCGTAATTCGAAACAAAATGGCAGCCTCCGCAATAGAACGGTCACAAGTGGCAAGGGTCACGTGATAAGGGGTCCTCCTTTCACCATTAATAATCATTTAACTACCCAAACAAATACCAGCCACACTCGGATAATAGCCTCACTTCTACCTAGCCTAGGCCCACCGCCATCCCACCTATCGTCAATGAAGCGACCACCACGAGATGGCCACGCTACATCTAGTACCAGATATACCTAATGGACATTGCATCGAGGTAGGGGGGTACCGGTACCAAGATCTGGCCCAAACCAGGCCCAGATCAGTTGTACGGTGCCAAGCAAACGATCCCGTGGTGTGGGCTGCTTGTTTAAACTGAAGAGATCTCGGGAGTAATAGAGCAGCAATCTCCACCGGAATCTGCCGCTTGTCGCGAGCTTTTAGCTATTTATCAAACTGCTTGCAGTTAATCGGGCATGTCAGCTTGACATTAATGACTGGCCTTTAACCTGAAGAAGGCCTGATAAGTTTTATGACTACTTTATCTAAGATCTATAGCGGTTGCAGGGGAGAAGACATGCTGTGGAATTTTAATGCGTTTGATCCGGATTATGGCTGCACCATATGTGAACGCGAGTAGGACTAAATATTGGAAGATTTATTTTAATATAATTACTTGAAGGCGACTTTCATCTACATGTATATGTCTTTACAAACTGTTTATTTATGTTGTACTTCATCATTTCATTTATTTCCAAATATACGTACACAATATGCTATATCATACATCATACGTTCGCGGCGCCATATTATTAAAAGTTACACTATACAAACACAAACAAAGGACATGTTGCCTCCAAGCTGACGTCTTCAATATGGCTG
The DNA here is from genome assembly GCA_032361225.1 of Lepetodrilus schrolli. NCBI lineage: Eukaryota > Metazoa > Mollusca > Gastropoda > Lepetellida > Lepetodrilidae > Lepetodrilus > Lepetodrilus schrolli. The sequence goes on along the minus strand of JAUTBT010002996.1, from coordinate 11,121 downwards.
AGGACGAACTTCGGAGTGTTTTGCATTGTATCACTGAGTGCAAGTCTTGTCTAGCTGACGGCAAGCTACATGGATGAAGACAGGTCGTCCTACTAAAAACGCCATTGTGAGTGAATTCTTCCGACAGGGCGGTAGGAAACTATGTCCGCGCCAAAGTGAACGTTATGCCCTCGGAATGTTCCCGTTGTGGGTCGTAGAGGGTACAGACGTTGGTGCCGCCATTGTTGACAAGGGCGGATAACCGAGCTCCGGAAGTTAATTGGAATAATGCACGTGTTATATATATAATGCTAATTATATAGTATACATACACAACTATGGTAGTATATTGTATTATATATATTCTGGCATCGCCAACTCTATTATAAAACAACTGCAACGTTCTTTGTTGCAGTTATTCTGAATGTCGGCATGAAACACTATGCGGCATGCCTAAACGAACATGTCACAATCTGATCACTCCATGCAGTATGAAATGCTTTCGGTGCAGCGTCCGTACGCTAAATGTCGTAAAACGATATGAACCGTCCCTAGAGCTGGCGTCGTGAGAATTAATTGTCAAGTAGCGACAACTTGTTAATAGTGGGCTCATTCTCATGTTCTCTCACACGTCCAGATCTACCTGTAGAGAAAATGGATCCCAGGTTATGATAGAGGAAGGTCAAACCACAACCCCACCAAAATAAAAAGTTAAATAGCTTGGATCGTGACGGTGATCATTGGAAGTTAAGACCCCTGACTGTGACAATAACGAGACGAGCGTATTCTGATACCTGCTCTCCGCGGACTAGATGCAATCTGATGGTAGTCGACAGGGTAATGGTTGGTGGAAGGGTGTCATATTTTCCATACGTAGTAACCTGTCGCTTTGTTCCGGTTATTGGCTTGAGAGATTTGAAGAGTATCAAGGACTACTGAATGTCCATTGACGGCTTCTTGGGGTGGGTCTGTGGTGCATGTTGGGTACCACTGCTCAGTTCTACAGGCGTAGATTAACATGTTAACATGCGTCGTGTAAAACGTCCAGCTTACTGCATGCATAGCGATTCATAGAATGTTTTAATATCGAGTGGAGTGGAAATGTAGGCCTGTGTGGGGCAGTGGCAAATACCATATACCTCTGGTCGTATACGACTTGATACAATGTGAATATTTATAGTACAGCTTCCCGTCTAAGATCGTAAACTCCAAGTGAAGTTTGTGGGACTCTTCATTTCTCTGTCGTATTCTAGAGGAAACATGTCGTACTAAGTATGACAAATTACTTCATAATTGTATTGGGTAAACACGCGAATCTCCCGGCTATCTTGCACTATCAGGGTCACTGTATCGTGGCTATCTTAATGACCAGTGCACCACTCACACGGCTTGTTACACAAGACAGCGGATACTTCAACCGAGAGCTGTGTGGGAGGGGCTAATTTGGGCGCCTTACTCCTAGTGGATGTTCGTATTTTAATCATGGAACACTTCGGACAAACCAATTATGATATATGTATACTAATAGCCGATATGATAACGTAAGGTATTACTAGTAGACGGTTTGAGTGAAAGATCGCCAAAGGAAGAACTGGACATTTCTTTCATCCATAGAGTGAATACTTGTAGATGGTATGTAGTAAAATGCATACACTACATGGAAATACACAAGCCATGCTGTGATACATGTGCATGTGATGTCTGGAGAACGTAGTACAACGCATGTACGTGCAGTCAATATATCTATCTACGCCCTGTTATGTTATATTACGTAATGTTTATCTGTGTTTCAGATATCAGCTATAACATTATAGCTTGTAGCTTTTGCTTCCATGACCATCTGATTGTATGCCCTCGAGTACACACGGCTGATGGCGATGTAACTGTGCGCCTGTGCTTCAGGGGAACGCTTTGTGTGGTGTGTGTAATTACTGCCCGGTCTATCATGGCGTGTTGTAGAGCAGCACAACTGGGACCCAGACCAAGACAGACTCGTCAAGGTCCTAGGATCCATGTCTACTCATCACACGGAGTTGTGAAATTATCGCCACTGAATAGTCTAATTTCACACAACGGACCTGAAACCGCCATCCATGATAAACAACGATGCCATTTGAAAAAGATCTCTACCAACTAATTTCGTCATTATTGCAAAATGTGACACAACATCTGATAATTGCCATTACATAATAGTGTTTCCTGGGGCGCCCAGGCGGTGTCATTGAATTCACTTGAACAAAGCAAAGGCTGCTTTATTTGGAGTGATGAGCAGATCTGATTGGGGTTGTTGAAGCTCAGTGTGATCCTGAGGCTGTGATTTCCTAAGGCAATATACCTCACAGATACACTCAATTAACACATGCCATTAATTGGATAGACTACCTTCCTCATTACATAAAAGGGCATATATGACAGGCATCATATAACATAAGCGATTTATATAATGGGATATAACTATATTTGGGTGTTCTCGAAAGCTCTTTGTTTTTTAAAAACAGCTATTAGCATGTTTCATGTGGTATCTGCCAACCATCACGAGCTCGTCTCCTCGTTTGTGAGTTAAAGGTGGCATCCATTAAAGTCATGAGATGGCTGTATTATTCTTATTGCAGAGCGTACCCTCAGTGCAGGATAAAGCAGTGCAAACCGTTTTCCCAAAGAACATCATGATCAGTAAGTAGAATCTACAATACGGCCAATCATTGGCCACGTCTGCATTGAAGAGCCAATGATTAAACATCAGCCCGTCACGAGCTTTAAACAGTCGATGTACACTAAATTGAGTTAAATGAGAATACCCTAGAGAGGACAGTTCACGTTATGTTACGTTATCGTGATTGGAATGAAATGCTAGTTAAAGGTTCTAACTTCACGACCTGCCCAGGAAGTTACATGTTCTCGTGTGGCCATCCCGCAAATACTTGGTAAGATCAAGTCCCTAATATTCACAAAAACATATACCTGACGAACTGAACTGGTCGCCATTACTCATTATTTCAAAGACAGAGTTACGTCCCTTGGCTTGACGTACTTGCCTCGGGCATCAGCCGAGTGACGCCATTACGGTTAACTATCAACGTCCGGAGATGAGTTGCATGTGACATGCGGACCCGTGGGGACTGAACATATCAACCAGGAGTCACCCTGTCCCATGTAAGAGATATGTGACGAACGTAAATATGACAGATAGCGCAATTTATCTAGTACAAGTAATTAACCCGCGTGTGCACGGCTGTGACAGTGGTAGTCGTTTGGGCGCGGGTCATTCAGTGCCTCCTAGTTATGTTGCTACAGAAAACACTAGCAGCCGTATCCGGACAACAGATGGACACTAATGTCAAGAGTATCGGAGACTTACAGTGTTATCATTACCAGAGACTTCCAGTATTATCATTATGAACACTCTCACAGTGATTGGTATACCGCAACATATCAATGATTACTTTATCATAGAAACAGACATATTACAAACAATAGCTGAATATCTAATGAGGACTGTAGCATAGAAATTGTCAATGTTAAACTGTTGATCTACTGGAAGGAACACAATTGGCAAAGTGTCAATCTGACAATTAGCCATATGACAACCGCTGTATTTGAAGTAACCGATTGAGCAAGTTACAGTCTTAGCTTATGTATCCACCACAGAATACAAACTGACACTTGCTATCATTAACGCAAGCAAGCATATCTGGGTCAATTCTAAAAGAAATATTATATTCACTTAGACAAATATTGCAAACGCCGTGTTCACGCAGGGTAGTTCGCACGCATCATTTCCGCTGAATGGTCCAAGTGTGTCGGGCGCGATGAAAACTAATGATATCCCGTCGAGTTATTGCTGAAATGAAATCTTTATAGAGGACTAACTGACAAGGATATCATTAACAACCCAGCTTCGCCTAGACGCTGGTATATTTGTACACATGATTTGAAATATGTAACTGACATTTCACATGGAAGACAATGGTTTCCAGGTTTCCACGAGTACGCCTAACAGGACAGTGGAGAACGGACAACAGACTCTGTGGGTTTCGCTATAGTGTACACAACAGACAATATGCTATTTAACAGTGTCATGAGTCTTTCATAAACACGGCAGTACTCCAGATTGAAGAGCATATAGTAGAACTGATGAGTTACAAAAAAAGACAGTGACGCGAGTTGGTGAGATTTAACGACAGCAATTAGCATAGTTATTGTTACACGAACTTTCTTTAATTCAAAATTGCATCATTAAAGACTACATGTATTTCTCACTGAGCATAACGTTAGCTGCATGTCCCGGCTATGTCGACCTACTGTCGACACAACATCCGTACCACGGCAGTTTTTGTTTTGTTACACAACGCATGTCTTTAATGTAGCATTAGTGAAAGGGTTTCAAATTTGTGACACTTGTTTCATGCCCTCCAGGGTCGGGAGTAGATGTGAACGCAGCACTGACCATGTTGACTGCAGACTTACAAGTTAATCCACTCTTTACCTTCACGTTCTATGTTATTTAACTCGTCTCGTTCACATGGTTACATTGCAGGTTAGGGATGCTTTGGAATGTATGCTAAATGTACCTAAATGAATTCTTATTAATATAAATACTGCATCACATCTAGCACTGCTTAGAGAGGGGCGCTCAGACAATATCAATAGTTGTTTCGTGTAAAAACATACAATTACATGTACCCTAAGAGTTAAATATATGTGTATCAACATTTGAATGGCTAACAAGATTTATCGACAACCTTCAGTAATGTTACTTTGGTAGTCTGTGTTACACGTTGTTCTCACCCAAACACTCCTATTTAAAATATCTCCCTAGATCGGTTAAGCTTACTGGAGAGCAAGAGTAAAGCATTTTAGCGGTTCCTTTCATATAAATATAATACCAATCAATAGAGTTTATATTTGAACTATTTACTTTCATCCTATGAGACTATAGATAGTCTACATTTCTGGTATTATCTGATGTCATAAACATGAATACGACCGTTCCATATTGTCATGGCGTCACATATCAACTACACGGCTGATGCTGCCGCGTTGAGTGTCACTGTGCACGCAGCATATGCATGTAGAAGATAATGGCGTTTAATAACTCTCCTCGTCGCCAAAAACACAGACAGAATGCTGAGATTGATGGCGTCGTATGGTTCCGTTCGTCGGCCAGAACAGAGACAGAGTGTGTGGTGAGGGAATTTCATCACACTCGAACGTTGCCCATAGGGGACTCCCAACGTAGCGTCATCCCAACGTGGCGTTCTCCACAGTACGGCTTGACGCAGCTAAGCCATGAGATTCTAACAAAGCAAAACTTAAGACTAACGTAGATTGTTTACGAGACCTCTTCTTACATGAATGATTTAGGTGTCAAGACAGCGGGTGAAATTTACCCGGTTCTAACGAGAGTTCGAATCCCCAACTCAAAGCAGGTACTCCCACCAACGAGCTAAATGAACGTTGTCTCCAACAGCGTTGACCTCCCTTGGAAAATATTTGACGTTAATAACTGAGTTTGCACATCAACTACTGCAGCTCAGTTTGCGGATCGTGTACAGTGTTAACAAAGCGTATATAATTCGAGTTCGCAGATGACGGTCCTCGTAGGGATCGAGTAACGTGAAATTGCCCCGTGTAGCTTATTTCCAGCAATGCTAAATACCCTTCCTTCCACGTAACATGTAATCAAATTACGTTCATTGTGGCACGGCCATTGAGGTCCTGTCAGTGATGTATGGGGACGGGGGACTGCGTTAACAGTGGGATAATATACTGCCTAGTTCAGGCCGTCTTTGGTCTTTCTTCTGGAGGACTGGAGCGAGACGTTGGCCATTCTGCCAGGCATACCCAGAAGACAGCCGTGTAGATTCCACCCAGATAATAACTGGCGGGTAGGCAGAGACCACGGCGATTGTTCTAAGCAGACCACTCGTCCCTCGCCTCAACTTGTGTAGCCTTTAAATGCTAGTTCACATCTTTTTTGTAAAAGGAAATGAGTAGGTTTGAATTTAGAGAAGTAATAATTTAAAACTGCCTCCGTCTTTTATTCCGCCGATGCAGCATCTGTATGACAGAGAGACAATAGCTGGTATGATGATCTCTGGATAACGCTGTTGTACAGCCATCTCAGAGTGGTCATACATACACCTCCTATCTCACAGTCATCTCAGAGTGGGCATACACCTCCTATCTCACAGCCATCTCAGAGTAGTCATACACTTCTCACAGCCATCTCAGAGTGCTCTTAGATATCTTAGATGTTATATATCGATGTCGTATCTGGCCACAACCTGCTACATGTATGTTCCTACCAGGAACAGTGGTTCTGTATACCTAGTCGATTAAAAACATAACAACCTTTTTGGAAATGTCCCGATATTAAAAGGCAACAGATGACGGACACCTGATACTCTTGGCAGTAACATCCTCAGAGAACTGTCTCGTCCAGTACATGAACCAGCGTCGTCTTCATCCACTACTGGCATCATTGTCCTAGAGGTGAGGTCACGTGATGACAGCTGCATCATCACATGCGACTCTCTCGCCTATTCATTAAGTCACCGACAGCCAGTCGCATCATTATCATGATCACCACATCACATGAACATCTCGCCGCATGATCACCTCTCAGTCTTTGTCGTACCCATCCAGATGTTTCCGAGCCATCAATATTTCAGATGACGTCGAAACTGCCAGACATACAGGCTCTTAGTTAATCTCCACTTCAATACAATAGCTGACAGTAAACAAAGGTTGCAGACAAACAAATGATAGTGCAGGCAGACTCTAAGACGTGTTCATTTATAATTACAGATCAAGTTTGATAGGATGAATCCGTGTGTCAATCCTGGGGTAGGACAGGCCATTCGTGGAGATTGTTTTTATCAATCAACCTGCACGGCATCCCCTGTGATGACCCACATCAATGATGGCAACACGTGAGATTATCGCAATGTATGGTGCCACACTTGTATACCAACTTAAGACCTGGCTACATACGAGTCTCCTCACAGGCGTTATTGCATTATGTATTACATTATTTGTCTTAGTTTCGGAGAAGGTGTGACATTAATCCCTGGGAAGTTGTCACGTTAGTTCATCAGATTGTGTCAATTAGTCCGTGTGAGTGTGTCACAATATTAGGACTGTGTATACTAATTGAGTATTAGTTAATTTAAGTACTTAAAATCCAATCTAGTAATAATATGATACTCTAAATTAATATCGCTAATACAGCTCCTCTCTGGAGAAACCCATGTCAAGTCAAAACGTGGGTTTGTATTAAATAAACTAAATATAACTATAGAATCTTTCCAAAATGTCAAAAGATGAGAGGAAAACAACAATAACCAAAACAGCATTCCAGACCTTTCCCGACTGAGGACGAAGATGGAGAGGAAAACATACACCATAGTACACCATCCCTTTTTACAGTGTTCTCCAGTCCTATCTCTGTGTATGCTCATATTCAGGAAGCCACCTATATGTACCAGTGTATGGCCTTTAGTCATTGACTCCATTCCTACACTCATCTAGAACACGTTTAATCAGTACTAGTATGGGACGCCTTTTTTTTAACCATAGAAAATAACTAATAATATTATAAACTGTATCTTACTTACAATGTTACATTGTATTCACGAGGTATCATGAAACTGATTCAATGCATAGCTATACCCTCGCACCATTCAGATAAACAGTTCAATTAATATGCTTATGTATATAGATAATAACACGTTGTAGATCAACTTGAAATTAGAACGGATGACGGTGACAGTGCATCCTACTTTCGTAGCAATAGTAATTAGTAATACTCGGTGTTACCAACTTCGTACCGTTTCTAACCTGACATTACGGACAGTATCTCTCTAAGAATTTACGTAATTTGGTGTCATCTGAGATTTTCTAGAACTGTCTGAAAATTGGCGTATACAATTAGGAACATTGCATCAGTTGGAAGTGACTCAGTCATACATACACCATGTATAGAGTACCGTATTTTAATACGAATACATGGTTGCGAATGTTGTCAATAAATATCATGAATCTGTACTTATTGAAGCTGATGTGTGTATTGAACTAATTATTAAATAAGCCTTTTGTATGTACTTGCCATCTCCGATATATTAGGAACAAGTGTATGGCAACTTACTAATTGTTTTAAACTGTTTATAATTAAGCAATAATATATACACAATAACTGCATACATTTGCTGAATAGCTAGCTACACGAATATCGTCTGCGAACTTTCCATTTTACAACGTTATCTTTACTCTATATTTCGGTGTACCATAACACATAGTTCATGTCCAACTTTTCAATGACTGATCGACTAGTGCATAAATTGCCATATAGGATTCGTTAGATTGGCTTTCCCTGATAGCGTGAACTATTGATCGGAGGTATGCACAGTGTTCTGGATTCTACACGTGTATATACGGTACCCAGTGTATCTACGTTGTACGACCAGCATTCGCGCAGTCTAGACTTGCATGTTCGTGACACAGAACACTTATAAATACACTATATTATCTACAAGTGAGCTCTGGCTAGGTTCAGTTTCCATGTGTACTCCTTGACTAGCTGAAAACTCAAATGTGAGAGCATTGAATCAAAACAAGAAGGCACATACATCATTTATATGCAGTATTACTTGAGGGGTTGTTGACGTTGGTCGGAGTGTATAGTTTGAGCCCTCAAAGTACCCTACCTGCCCACTCGGTCTAAGTGAAGAAAGCTAACGTTTACTTAGAGAGCCGACCTCTGTGACCCTCAAACAAGCCAAGAGATAAATTACTTAGTCTGTTCTGCTTAGTTAAGACTTCATAACTTAAAGCTATTTTCACAAAGCATTTAGTGGCACACCTCTCCGACACTGCTCGTGTGTTCAGCCATGCTGTACTGCTGGGGGAGTAGGTGGGAACATTCGACCGAACTGGTCGTATTTCAGGAACCTTAGACAGAACTGGTCATATTTCAGGAACATTAGACAGAACTGGTCGAATTTCAGGAACCTTAGATAGAACTGGTCGTATTTCAGGAACATTAGACAGAACTGGTCGTATTTCAGGAACATTAGACAGAACTGGTCGAATTTCAGGAACCTTCGAAAGAACTGGTCGTATTTCAGGAACATTAGACAGAACTGGTCGAATTTCTGGAACATTAGACAGAACTGGTCGTATTTCAGGAACATTAGACAGAAATGGTCGAATTTCTGGAACTTTAGACAGAACTGGTCATATTTCAGGAACATTAGACAGAACTGGTCGAATTTCAGGAACCTTAGACAGAACTGGTCGAATTTCAGGAACATTCGACAGAACTGGTCGTATTTCAGGAACATTAGACAGAACTGGTCGTATTTCAGGAACCTTAGACAGAAATGGTCGAATTTCAGGAACCTTAGACAGAACTTGTCGTATTTCAGGAACATTAGACAGAAATGATCGAATTTCAAGAACATTAGACAGAACTGGTTGAACTTTAGGCAGCATTAGACAGAACTGGTTTTATTTCTCTTTTTACAGAATACTGATATACCTATTGACGGTTGTTGATACGAAAATGAGTAATTCAAACACACATTAAATTGAGAGTCACTCTAAGAATTACAGACGACTTTACCAATAATATTATGTAACATGCCATATTGCATGGCAATCATATATATTCTGTGTCATTATCTTTTCTATTAAATGTCTTTGAAGTTCTGGACATAATAATAAACTAGTGATGCCATCGTAGCTCAATTTTTAACATTTCAGTTTTATAAGAAAGCTAACATACGACATGTTTTTACTCCCGGTGAGAACTCAAAGTTTCCATAGTAACGGAACATTCCTTTCCAATATTTGCTGTCTAAATATCTCAAGATTCGGGGAACAGTTCGATAGAGACTCAACTTGGCGTGTGTGAGCAAGCTCGTATTTGTGGACGGAGGACGTTGTTTGCTAAAGCACCAGTGACAATATTGAGAATGTTTAACAAGCAAGGGCTTTGATGCACAATGCAAAACTGTTGCAACCTTCTAAATCGCTCGTTTAGCACAACGGTTTCAATCCAAATCACCAACGTCATAACTGGCTGTGAAAGAACAACTTATTACCAAGATGAACCAAACACTGCAATTGTCAAAGCTATCGATAACGTCATGGAAGATAACATTGGAAACCAAGAATGACCGCGTACCTGACAGTTGAGTTAGATTAAACTTAGAATACATGCCTGAGTGTTAATGTACAGTGCTGTTGTCAGATAGCATGCCAGTATAGTGATATGTGAATGTACTGCCGGTGTGTTTAGTAGAGTACTGCAGCAATACTGACTAGTCTAGACGTGGTCGTATATGTACACACTGATTTAGCGAGTATTTGAGAAGTAGCTGATCGATAAAGTGGAGTTATACTTTCTCAGAATATGTTGCCATGGAAATACGACAACACTGGATTAGTCAGCAGTGTTGTCATGTGGTGCACAGATACAAAATAAATCACAGAAATAATTGTGGTGCATGTGAAAATAGTGTGTTTGGGAGTATATACGACGGGAATACTACATGGTGTGTGTGTGTGTGTGGAGAGCGTGTATGTCTTGTTGGAGAATGTTTTAGACTACCCATAGTCTTATAGGGTGAAAGTAAATAGTATAAATATAAATTATATTGATTGGTATTATATTCATATGAAAAGAGCCGCTGAAATTCTTTCCAGCAATCTAGACTTGCTTATCTGATCTAGGGTGATATTTTGAATAGGATTATTTGGGTGAGAACAAGGTGTGACGGAGACTAGGAAGGTTTAGGACGTGGCGCGTGAAGGACTTGGAAGTTTGTAGAACATAAAATGTGTAGGACATGAAGCGTGCATGAACAGGGAGTGTGTAGGACGGGGAGTGTGGAGGTAGGAAATGAATGGCAGTTCTGTAACAGACTGTATTTACAGTTCTAAACGCCCTGCTTACTTTTATTCACAATTCCTATCATGCAAAGCTTCCAATATAAACAAATCTGACCAAAAGACTTGAAAAGTATATAAGTTTCTTATTAATGTGTGTGTTTTTGTGTGTTGTTTGTGTTTATTTTTGTTGTTGTTGGGGGGGTTTTTTGTGGGTTTTTTTTTGGGGGGGGGGGGTCCTGTTATAAG